>JAVLUE010000224.1:0-20001 GCA_034190945.1 Octodonta nipae | reverse complement strand
CATGGGGTCTCCACTATAGTAATCTCTGTCCATTTATCATCTTTGACTCATACCACATTGTCTGCAAATCTCTATTTCAGCTTTGTTATGTTCTCTGTGTCATCACATATCCCTAATCCTTTTGAATTTCTGTGTTCTTTATATGGCCCTCAAGTTTATTTTTTAACATTACCTGTCCATTTCTGGGTAGTACTTGGTGTCAATAAAAGCATTTCTCTCAATAGTACTGTACCACAAGATCACAACTTTGTTGTTAAAACTGCAATGAGTTTGACATATCAAGTTTAAATATTAGGGTACAAAACATTGCATTTATTGAGATCATAGAATTCATAAATGTATTACTAAGAAATACAGTTTTTTTCAAACAAGTTAGTATTAAACTTAACTTCAGGATTCATACACAAAAAAAATATATTTACTTACCTGCTGGTAATGCATAGTAATCTAACAAACTATCATCCATCTTGAGAGTATGTACTGGTACCAAAAATGCACACAATGTACCAGCAATCAGCTCCAGTATGAGTTCGCGAACTTTTTTCTCATCATTCGTTAAATCAGAAACTTTTGCTGGACTGGCACCCACATGAGTTAAAGCATAAATATTTATGATAGACATTTTGATGAGCATTTCTTTTGTAAAACTTTGAGTTGCTACTAAAGCTGTCATGATTGAATTTAGGCTTTTGACTGTAGTTTCTGCTTGTTTGAGATCTGTGCATGAGTGGAAGTAGCCATGAGTACATAGAAACAGCTGGACAAATTCACTCACAGTCAGTTTGGTTTGAATTTTCTCTGTGGGGCTGAAATAAGTTAAAAGTATACAAAATGACAGAATTCTGATTAGAAATTAATGAACTGAAATATCATTTACCTATCTTTGTCAATGGCAGAACTCAAAGTGCTTGATAAGTTGGTTGCTGATGCTGGGAAGGGATTTTTAACAGTGATCCCTCTAATGTAGTAAAAAACAGTGGACAACTTGTTGCCTTGACTTGCTTCTAACAAAGCTAATTGGTTATAAGGTTGTCCACTTGTTGGTGATACCAATATTGCTTGCCTGTAAAAAATCAAATGTGTCACATTACTGTGAGCAGTAAACACTAAATTATAGAGAACAAGTCTACCATAATTTTTGAGGCAGATACATTACACAAAATGGAATGGTATAATTGTACTTCTTTTGGAAAAACAGTAACTTTGGTAATTAAGCTATAGCATGGCACATGTATCAGGAAATTGAACCACTTGCAAGTGAGTCTCTTTTAGAAATGGGTATGTCAGTGAGACACACACCCATTTATGAACATTTGGATTTTATTCCATTTTTGAACAAATATGAACATCAAGAGTTCTAATGATTATCTGTAATTACTGTATATAATAACTTGTAAGAGCTGTGAACTGAAGAAAATTGCGTCTGTTGTGGTAAATCCTAAATGAAGATGCAACCAGCATCAGTTGCTCATCTTCCATTATTTTGCCTCTTTTATTACTAAAGGACACATTTAATGTGATTGATCCTATCCTATTGGTACAATAGTTTCATTTCAAATAGTAATAATAATCAGGTTTAAGTTGATATATATTTAATTTTGTAACTGTTGTAATAGAAGTAAAATAGTAAATCTTATGGGACCGGGATACTTATCATGTTTATGGGTTGTCAGAAATCCTCACTTTTGATCTATTCCTAATCGATTATATTAATGTCTCCATAACTTTTTTTGTACTCCAAATTTTGTTTGAAAATAAAGCCAATTTTCAAGCTACAGCAGCATCTATTTAAAAATCATTTTAAACGTAATCTAAAGACAATGGATTTTAATATATTTTAAGGTCCTTCTCTTTAAAGGCACATAGGTTGAAGGGCTGAAAGAAGTAGAGTTCCTGCTCTAATCAAACTTAAATTGTTAGTTTAAAGCTACAGCAAATGTATCTTGTATGGTTTTAAATATATTATGAATTAAAGCTTTTTTATTAAACATGAAATATTTCTTATTCTTAAAGCATACTTTTCCAAAAAATGTTTCCACACTGGCTAAACCTTTGGATCTCATTAATAACAATTAAAAAAAAATAAATGTGTCTAATTATAATTTTGATGAAAATAATCTTGGTTTTAATGATCTTTTTTCAACCATTTTACTGTCCTATTATCTTTTATGATATCTTGGTATCAACCACCCAATAATTCATTTTACATTTTTTGTTTTATCATACAACTTTTGTATGAAAATTTTTTTTGATAATGGATTCCTGAAAAGCTGTTCCATTACTTTGTGGATACCTGGTATATGGTTTTGTTTTTGATTTTCTAATTGTATGTTCAATCCCATACCAAAAATGTCATAAGGTTTTTGAAGTGTCAAGTACTGTTTTCTGTTAAGAATGCAGGTAGAAATATACAGGGTCCTCCCTTGGAAGTAACCATAACAAACTGTGACAATAGGTTCATTCCAACAGAACGAATTACCGAAACACAACTGATAATCTTCATGTGTGGTGACAAGTTACTGTTTACAATGATGTTATATACAGGGTGTAAACGGTTTGAAAGCAAAAATTTTGAGGATCAATACTTCAGGTGAAAACAAATCAAAAAGCTTTATAACATTTTCAGAAATAAATGAGTTTTGCAAAATAAAATAAATAAATAAGTTAGAAGTTACATACCCTTAAGCTAAATCTTTAAATACCCAATAGCTTATACACCTTATATAACTACTGTATTAACAAAGAAAATTAATATTTAAACTCTAAATATTCTGACAAAATTTCCTGTATGTTTCTCCGAACAGATGTGGCAACATAGCATATAACATGCATTACTCAGTACTACAGCTGACCGCTGCCACAATTGTTTTTTTGTTGCATCAGTTCTTCTAAGGAAATTAACACCTAAGTGAAAGTGATTTTTGTGTGATATTCGATGTAGCATTCGTGGTTTGATTTCCATTTTAACAAATACATTGGAAGAATAAATAAAATCAGTTGTGATTTGTGAGTTCAAGTTTATTTGTTTGTGATAAATAGTGACAATTATTAAAAGATCTGACATCTTATTAATTTGTGGGGAAAACAGATGTAATAGTAAGGATGTTGAATTTCAAATATTTACAATAAATAATCTGTTTGTTCTCCAGAGCTCTATCATAATGACATATCCTGTAAGTACATGGATATATATTTGTCTAACATAAATAATATTAATTTTAAAAGTAACAATTATTTTTCAAATAATTTAACACACAAAAGAGGTACATGTAAGAAATGTTTTTGTATCATAATGTAAACAACTTTTAATCCTCCCTTCTTCTACTTCATGCATAAAATAAATTGCCAAATATAAATATTCATTTCAATACATAGATATTAAAAGGGTACATTTTTGAAAATAATGTTTCATAAAATTTTATTTATCTAAATAAATCTACTGGCACTTGAAACTATGTAATTATTGAATACAAAAAAATAACAGGTATAAATTTTTTGTGGTGAATCATTCCTTTATTATTCACCCTACAAGTGAATCTTATTTTTAATGTGAGTTTGTCAAATTGACAATAATTTCCTTAACATGTATTTCAAATTTTCTTGCTTATTAAGGCCTATAGACCATAGTGTTATAACAGTTTTTTGTTTCATTTGGTGTGTACTATCTGCATCTGAAACATATGCACTCAAACTATTTACACCCTGTATACACTGTCTTCATGAGTTTGACCTTTAGCACAGAGTTTGAATGTTCACATTATTTTTTACCCTTGATAGTCTATACCAATTTAATAAACTGCAACTTACTTGTAAAAATTCTCTGCTTGCTTTCTTTGATTTCTGTACCTTGCAATATCTCCTAAGTGTACTAAACAATACTGACATATATAAAGGCATGATGATGTTTGTGGTAAGTCAATCAAATCTGAATTCTGAATTGATTGTCCATAGGCACTTGGCCTTTTTCTGAATGGTAAGTTAATGTCAAAAGTGTTGCACAGTTCTTGCAAAAGTGTGATGTAAAATCCAGATGCAGACTCTAAAGCCCATGTCAGCAAGGCTTGTGAGTCAGCCCTATTTGGATTCTAAAAATGGCATATTTATTTGAAGTTAAAATTTGGATTCAAGTTACCTTTTTATCTCTCGATTGCTCTTGCAAGGATGAAATGTGATTTTTGAATCCAATGTTCCATAAATCTTGCTCAACCTTTTTGTCTAGAGCATATTCTAAATCTAAGACTAGTACTTGATGGTAGATAGTTTGTAATTTTTGTTGATTAGTCCACACTTCAGCATTATTTAGCCAGTCACATTTTTTTGATACCTTTGCCTTCAAATCTTCTGCTTGCCTACAATTTCAAAACAATAATTATAACAGTTAAAACTCGACATTAAGAACAAAAAAGAATTACTTTAACACTTGGACAGCTGCTTTATAACCCATCTCACATTAGGAGAATTTGGAGAAGTCCTTTAAAATAATAGAAAATAAAGGAATATGCTCCAAATTCGGGAGCAGCATTGTTCAATTCATATTATTTTATTATTGTACACAATTATCTTTTTGCAAGATAAGACTGAACATTCATTTAACAAAAACTAGTAATTTACTTTTTGTTTGACAAAACAATTTGAACGTCATAACTCTTATCCAAAATTTTTAGTCACTGTTTGACAGGTTTCTTGAAATGTTTGGAAAATATTTCGTCCTATGAGAAAGTTACAATCATTGAAATTAGATAACAGGAGTAACCAACTTTATAAACAACGGAATAGCTGAAGGGAGATGATGTATTTTGTCCTTATTTTGTACATGGGAATGGATCAAAATAAGAAAAAAGAGCATGTGGTACCCAATTTTAAGCTATAGGCTATAGGAGGGATAGGAATTCTCAAGGCTAGTTACGCTTGTAAAGCTTAGATCATTTACCATCTAGATATAGCTAAAAAGCATAAAATCGTGGCAACGCTAGAAAGAGAGGGCAATAGAGACAGTAAGAAGCTATTTCACTTAGTGGGTGGATGGTCGGTCGACGCAGCCAATGAACAACATGCTTTATTGGAAGCAGCTCCCAACCGAGTGAAATAGCCTCTTGCCCTCTCTATTGCCCTCTCTCTCCTTAGTCTTACCACGACATTTTTGTACTGCAGGCTATCTCTAGAAAGTAAATGCTCTAAGTTGTAAAGTTGTAATTGTCTCAATGCTTACTCCTGTACATACCAAGCTTAGGCTTTTAATGTGTCAAAAATCCAAATAACATAACCTAGGATTTCAAATCTGACATGAATTTATGAAATTGAAATCTGTTATTATAAACTGTAAATAAATACTGGTTTTAAAGTTAAGTATTTCTCTTAATTGTTTAACACAGATAGTCCAACAATGTCTCGAAATATAACAATTCGTTTAGCCAGTGATCGTGTCAACACTTCGGTAGCTTTTGTTCAGAGATACCCTAAAATATTTACTCCCGGGGAAATAATAACACAGCAGAATGAATTTATGAGGTCTGTATTTGTTGTCACCAATTCTTACACATGTACAATAAATGTTTTTTAGAGGACATGGGACATATGAAGAAGACGGCTTTTTAAAGTCCTCTGTTGCTGGTGTTCGAGAACAAGTAAATAATTTAACTTCAGTAAGACCTTTGAAAAGTCGATATAATGGCGAAGTTGGGGATGTCGTTGTAGGTAGAATAACAGAAGTGCAGCAAAAGCGATGGAAAGTAGATACAAATTCAAGGTTAGATTCTGTACTGCTTTTGTCATCAGTTAATCTTCCAGGAGGTGAGCTGGTAGGTATGAAATGCAGAAAGTTTTCATTGTTATAATACAGGCTATTATAGAGAAGGAGATCAGTTGAAGATGAACACATGATGAGACAATATTTACAGGAAGGTGATTTAATCAGTGCAGAGGTGCAGAATATTCAAAATGATGGTACCTTGTCACTTCACACAAGAAGTTTGAGATATGGAAAGGTAGGAAATTAGAAGTATTTTAAACATATTTTGAATAAACCTTAATTGTTTGATATTATTCAAGATCATGAGAAAAAATTTCCACATAAAAAGTTTGTTTAGTGTAACTTTTACTATAAGTAACATTTTCTGTGACTTGTAAAATTTATTCTCATTTGAAATATAATGTGTTTTTAAAGAGACAAGTATTGTGAAGTAAGACTGTAGCAAAATATTATATATGTCTGCTGATATGTGAACTGATCTGCGATATTCAAACCAAAATTATGATTGGCTCACACCACAGCATATAAAAAAGGGGAAACAAAGGTCTTAGTTGAACTGGTCAAGAATGTTGTAATAGTAAACTAAACTACTAACCCAGTCTCAGTCCCTTAATAATCATGGGAAACAAAAATTTTCATGTTGAAATATTTTATAACAAACTCCCAATAAATTTAAGTTTAGATCATTAAGAAATGAAAAATAACTACATGTAAATAAGTTGTATGTATAAAATCTCTTTTTCCAGTATATGATAAAAAAAGTGACATATGCATAAACTGATTTTTGTAAGAAGTTTCACTTCGAATGCCCAAATTTGACAGCAATCATTTATGAGATTCATTGATGATTTATTTTGTATTTTGATTTAATTTTAGAATAAGGTAAAGCTTAATTCATTGATATAATAATTACAATAAATAATGAAGTGTGATAATAGAGAAGAAAGTAGTTTTAAAGTACCTATTATTTTCAATAGGTAATTTAATTATTCAATGATTGAAGTTGAAATACTTAATTTTAAATATTAATATATATTTATTCAGGCCATTTCAAACAGCAGATGAATTTAATAATGATTTAAAATTAAGTTATAATATTAATGAGAGGATATTGTTAGAATATATTAAAATTAACAGAGACAATTTATGCATTTGGGTCTCAGATGATTGAAATGGATATAATTGAATGCAGAAAAAATAATATTATGATATCAAATACAGTTTATATGGTATTCTGTAAGTTATTTTATCCCATACATAGTTTAGAATTTCATACCACAAACAAAAATATGTTTTTTTTTGTTGTTGTTACAATTCAGTATCACATTGTCCCAAACAATTGTTTAAAAATCAGGCTGCAGAATATTTTATACTAATGCAACCAAAAACACACTGAAATATCCAATGAGAAGAGAGCAAGTGGGATTCGACTCTCAGAACCACCTGCAGTTTATTAGTACAATAGGGATTTTTTTGTCATAGTCGTAGCATTGCAATGGGATAGGCATCACATCACCTTTTTCTTACACCGTGGGTCACACTATGATAAATAAATTTTACTGCAGTAATAATTCTAATGAATAAAGTATTAAATTAACAGACATTTTGTGTCATAATGAACCCATAAACAATTAAACTGCTACTAAGTTGAACAATTGATTCTGGGAACTGAAAGATCCTCTTCATCCAGAATCAGGTATCATATTACACCTACTAACATTTAGAGGCTGCAATAAATGAAGAAAATGTTGTTAGGTATACACTTAGATCATGGAATAAATAATCTCAGCACGCAAGTTAATGGAAGGTATATTATTATACAAAAATGACATAACTAACAAAACTATTTTCTTCACACACAATAATACTAAGTAGACTGAAAATAATACAATTACCAACATTTATTTATCCATAGAAGTCAAAGAATCTGAGTTGTAACCTTTATCAAATCAGTCATTCAAAAAATCAAAAATATTGGATGCATTCAAGGAATCCTAGTGCTGAAGCATATAAATTCCAATATATTTGAAATCTGAATATTGTCATCAGTATGTAGTGTATTTCTAGTTTTACATTGATTCAGAACAAATATATACACCATGCTGGCTAGTGTGGTGGGGATAAAGATTCTTAAAATTTACAAAAGTGACTGGCTGCATTCATAAGAGGCTTGTCATTGTGTAACTTTGGTGTCATGAATATAACAACTTTTAAGTTGAACAGCCTTCCATCTATGAAATACTTTAATATATGGTGACCAATATAGATGGCTCAATGACATACATGTCATGGACATAATATCTGTCCTAGCTTCTATTAAATATCTCATGTTTATACATTGTGGATGCCCTTCTAAATTGATAGGGTTTGTGAATTCCTGATTTCATTGTAACAGAATTAAAAAATCATCAACACTAAGTGTTTTATTGAATAATGAAAGTGTTTTATTGAATAATGAAAGTGTTTTATTGAACAATAAAACTCAAAATACATGATGCTTTCCAGTAACAGTGTTATTTGAGGCTACTTTAAGAGACATTTTCTTGTTTCAATAACTCATTGTTTTTGTTTCATTATTTTCTAACAGAAATTTTATTCTAGCTTTCTCAAGGAGTGCTAGTTAAGGTGTTCCCCTCCTTAATAAAAAGAAGCAAAACCCATTTCCATAATCTTTCAGTAGGGGCTAGTGTAATCATAGGAAATAATGGCTTCATTTGGATATGTCCAAATATAAATAACTCTGAAGATAGTGTGGGAGGTTTTGTACAGAATTTGGAGGAAGTAAGAGTTGCTGTATCATTAAAGTAAAATATACTGAGGTGTTTTAATTTCAAGGTTGTGCCCAGGCAAGAAAGAGATACAATTGCTAGGTTGAGGAACAGCATCTTAGCTCTTGCTCAAAGTAAAATGTTGCTTTATGACACAAGTATCTTGTATGCATATGAGGAGTCCCTTAAATATGAAGTGGCTGATTTGTTGATACCAGAAGCTATGGTTGATGTTGCAATTTTAACCCAACAGAGATTGTACATGGCTGAAAATGAATAAACTGTATTATATCTCTTTTTATTATTACTTACAAGTTTTATTTATTTTAACTGCTCCTTTTTTGTTTCAGTTTTTTGAGAAATTTTGTTTAGCTGATAAACAGGAGAAATGTCCTTTAACACTCAAAACTTAAGAAACTGGAATACATAAGCAAACAGTGTTTCATGAAGATACAATAGACACTAAAATTTGAGACATCTGCTGTGCAAACAGTTTTAAACTGTTTTTGTTTTAAATTTTGCAGAATATAAAACATACTTTTATCTATAAATATAGGTTGAGCCAAATGCCTGACTAAAGCCCTATAATATTAAATTGCCAATGTTCAGCTATAATATTTATAAATACTTCTGGCATTTTTATTCTATTACTCCTCCTGGTGTTTTATAATTTCTTAATTATATAATTCATCAGAGCAGTGTCAGTGATGTTTTTCCCATCTTTTAGACATTTTATGACCATGTGTATATTTGTAAATAAAATTTCTCTAAAAGTGTAAAATTACACTATATCCCACAACACTGCAACTTTTTTATTTTTTATATCATTTTACAAAAGCTTGGATGTGTTATTAAGTTTTTGAATTGATTAGTTTTCTGCTTAGAAAATAAGTTGGAGTTTAAAGGATTTTATAACTAGACCTATAGGGAAAAAAAACATATGAAAATGTGTGGGTACATTATTCAAGTTGTTCTAGTGATACTGATATAAAAATATACCAAAAAAGTAAATTCTGAACTTTTTGCGACATTTTAGAATTATTTAAAATTTATTTTAGTTCGGTAGACGTCGTTAATAATTTTTAGTTATTGATCGTTCATATAAGAATTTCTAGAGATAATTACTTTTTTTTAAGCCTTTCCGAGACCCAAAGAGTTGAAATATTCTATATTAATTAAAGTGGGTGATAAGCCAACAACACAATGTGAATATTTCATGAGAAGTACTTATCCTGACCGTCACCTTTACTAGTATACAAATATTCTGTCGATTTGGAACTGTAGAAGATCTTACCAAACCTCAATGTTGAGGAAAACCAAATACGTCAAGGGGGCAGTCTCCTATGAAATATACCTAAGCTTTTGTAGGTTTTCGAAAACGTCGTATTTCCTAGGCTTTTGTTTTAAAAATGGTGGATTTTCCCATTAAACTTTCAAAAATAGCTTTTTTTAAGCTTGTGGATGAAAGAATTCCCCGTTTCTATTGTGTTAAGTTCAATGAACTTGAAGCTCTCGGATATGGTTTAAACAAACCACATTATGCAAAAGCAATACGAGCTTATGCCATCAAGTTTTCCGCATCGATGGATCGATAGAGGTGGCGAAATGACTACTTCATTCTTGCGATGAGACTCCTCTGAATCATTTTTTGTGGGGCTTTTTAAAATAAAAAATCTATAATAGTAAACCAATTAATATTAAAGATTGAAAATACCGATTAAGGCAAGAAATTAAATCAGCGTATAGATGTTGCAACACAGAATAATTTGAACAGCATCTATTTTTATTTGTCAAGGAATGAACTGTGTTCAGTTTGAGTATGACTTGGACTATAATTTTTGTAAATATTGATAATTACCTCAAATTTTCTAGATTTTATACAAATTAAATAATATAAATTTGATTTTTCTTATTACCAACGTTAAAAATCAAGAAGTCCTATATTGCGGGGTAGAGAATTGAAAACCCTTTTAAACATGGTACTATGCGCTAGGGGGTTGAAGGTTGAATAATTGTATTCAAAAGATTCAAATATAAAAACTGACCTGTTTCATGTACATTCATAAATACATAGGAAATTAATTTATCCGTTACTTTAGGACCTCGCTGTATATTTTATTCGCTTTTTTATTTTTAGACAATTAGCTTTTCTAAAGAGTTGGTGCTCTACTACATATTGAGAACTGTTCTCTTAATTGTGCCTCCTACAGAAATAATTGTCTGAGCACATAAAGTTCTGAAAAATTTTCAGATCTTCTGGGTTCTTGTTACAAAAACACATTAGCATTATTTTTAAAATTTTATTTTTTCTATAAAAAATGTTCACATAGGCATTTAGGTAAATAATTATTACACATAAAAGGTACACTTAAATTTAGATATATACAGAAACACTAAGAACTATAGGGCAATAAATAAAAAAATAAATAATCCAAAAAATGAGATAAATCATTTCTCAGAAAGATTTTCCGTCTCACCGTCACAAATACATGTTTCATAATAATAATAAAAAAATCATAAAGATCTCATTAGGAATATTCTTAGTGACACTGCCTTTTTTTTTTCGTTTCCTTTCATAACGGTGAGACATTTTAAGAGAATCCTTCCATACAGGGCGATTCGAAAATACATTGCATAATTTCTTTAATAGAAGTGTAATCTGTCTCGAGTGTTATCTACAATGAATTCGATTGTGCTGCAATAGTTGAAATGAGGCTTATTTTCTAAGCACCCTGTATACGAGAGATTCGTTAGCTTTCCCACCACCAGAGTCCGTCACCACCCCGAAAATTAGATACCTTAACAACTAGACTATTGCAAGTATTGAATATATTTTGGGGACTTCCCCCAGTTATGAGTACTATTCACTCTCATGGAAAATATGATGCACATGACCCAGTCGAAAAAGCTTAGCCAAAATATTATAACTTATAAACAATACAATCAATATCTAGATCCTAGTCATATTATTTTGACTATCATTCATTTCCTAAGGTTGAACTTATATAAAAAATTAATAATATCGCAATAAGGTATTATATATAGTATTTGCTACTATATTTTTAATTTTATATAACTTTTTTAATGGAGCACCAAAAGTCTATTCAAATTAATAACTTCAAGCTATGTGTTTTCCTGGATTGAGCCACTTCTTCATGTAGTAACAGAACAAGGTGCTGATGTAAAGTAAAACTAATAAGGCACATGTTACTCCTAAGGCTAGGACTGAGGTTTTTGTGGGACATGGTTCCAAAATGGTTACAGTTTTGTCTGAAAATAAAAAAAAACGAATGATTAAAAAACTAATTTTCACTCTCACTTTCTAGAGACTTTTATTTACATCAAATATACAGGACAGCTGATTCGAATATCACAAAAATACAACATTAGCTCTTCGTCGCATTAACTAACTCCTGCGATCATGGGCTGCTCCTTTTAACATCAGCATCGAAAACTCTCGTACAATCCATTATCAATTCTACAGTTGCAGAGCTATTTCGAGATTCATTTTTTTGTTCTTCCAGCGATCGATGTCGTATTGAAATGAAACCAGGGCCGGCTTAGGTAAATTTCGCAACAATATTGTATTTTTGATAAGTGAAGCTGATGGAACTATTTAAGAAGTTGTCCTTTAACTGAAATACGTTTTGTGTAATAGGCACTTAAAAGGAATGGATTTATCCAATAAACAACATAAATGAGGCCTTCAGGTTTTTATAGGCAAAAGATGACGTTTTGGGACAGACCCTTCTACGTATTTTCCTATTGGTATGCTTAAGTTTCGTGTTACATGAGGGTTAAGGGGATCGAAACTAGGCATGAGAAATTATAAACCGAGTTTTGATTATCAATTCGAGATGGATCGAAAACACTTACCAACTAAAAGATATAACGAGCACTGGAAGAAATGTTAGTGGATAGGTATATATACAAAACAAAATGCAGCATAGACCACTTGTAGAGATTATTCTGATTAACCAATGATGAGTATTTCTAATTGAAGAAAATGCTAGTTGGAGTTCTACAGGATAGGTTTTCAAATTACTATAAATCAGTTTTACAAATTGACGTTATAAAATTCATGTTACGCCGCCCATGGAAAAATTAACAAACTGTTTAAATTCATCATTCCGACGAAAACATAAACATTTAAGCTGGCTGAAGTAATAAAAAAAAGGGCATGCATCGCAAGGTCGACTGAAAATATCCGGCAAAACGCCGAGATAACCCTCGAAAAATACCAGAGAATTCCATGCTAATTATAAAAGGACAGTTGTACATTTCAATTAATTTATCGTGTGAATTGTATCGATCAGCTGTAGCAAATAAATAGTGATTTTTTTTTGTGCTAAATAAATAAATCGAATGTGAACGTGAATATCCGTGTTAACTAATGTTGAACCCACGAAATTTATTGCAATAATGCCGGCTCCACACGTTGGCCCGAACGTTGGCCCAACGACACTCGTCCAAAGTGTGGGCCTAGAAATTGGCATAGGACCCAATGTTGGCGCGAACGTTGGTTGGCCGTTCAGAGCCGGTTTTATCAAAGGAATCTGCGCCAACTTTCGTGATCCGTCCACACATTGGTTGTGGAGAATGCGAAGGTATTTAAAACAAATCAATGACATGCGACAACATTCATCAAACTCTCTTGAAGGCTCTTAAATTAACTTATTCATAATCGGTTTCCATCGAATGTATGTACTAAGTGTAAAAACTCGTAAAACAATTGCGATGTCAGACATCATCACGTTGGTCATGTCGAGAGTAAACTGGTGCAAGTCCCAACGTGTGGATACCAAGCAAATTAACTAGCCAACGTTGGTCCAATGTTCGGGCCAACGTATGGATCAGCCCTAAGAAATATCAACAACTCATTCAGGTGCGTACCCATCTTTTGGGTTAGAGAGAGGGAGGCAAATCAGAAACAAAAATTGTCCTGGAAAGAGGTGCAAATCAGAAATTTTTTTGGGCAAGTCAGTAAATTTATGGGATGTTTGTAGGCTCCCGGCAGATTTTTGAGGTCCAGGGGAAATGTCAAGGCCGTAGCCAGGATTTTTTTTCGGGGTGGGGTTTAGGGGGGGGGATATTTTTATTGTTTGGTGATGGACTGATTAGGACTGCAAAATGTATATTTTTGTTCATGTATTTCCCGGATATATAAAATTATATAAATATAAAATTTATTCTTATGAAAAATATGATTAATTAAAATTGAATCATGAAATCACAAGGGGTTTGAACCCCTAGACCTCTCCCGCTGGCTACGGGCTTGGGGAACGTAGCTGCCCATGAACTAATTCACAAGGACTGAAAGCCAAATATTTCTGTATGGTGTTGTTAAGAATGAAGTAGCTATTGACATATCTACAATAAAATGCTGATTTAAAACCAAATTTTCAGTAACTCCGTTTGGTTTTCAGACATGCCACTGTCAGTAAGAGTTTTTCAAGTTCTAAAACAATAATCTAGCTAGGTTACAAGTTTTGCAGAATGATGGTCAATCAAAATCATATTTGATTGGAGAGAATCAATCGTGAGTATGAGGCAAACTGGCATGCAGAGGGATCATATCAGCAGGTTTTTAGCCTAGAAATCTGAAATTTTCTGCTGTAAAATATCAACATAAATAGAAATATATGTTATTAATTAAGTACTAACGTTTATAAATAACTTATACGTTTTATATATAAGTCGTGAAACACCCCGGATCGACAACAGATTTCCAGAGGGGGGCATACTAAGCACTTAATAAACGGACCGGAAATGTTAAAACTCGAAATGGTAATAGCAAATGCTTACCTTTTCCAAATTCGGCGCTGGACAAATCGTTCTTAAGGAACTCCGACTGTTTTTCATCTCCAAAGTCTAAAACGAGAATTTCTTGACTGAGAGTCATGTCTTCTTCTTTTTCTTCATCGGTTTGATTGTTGACGCTTCTCTTCTTTCTTCCCCAGGATTCTAGTGAGTCACGGCCCCATTCACAAACAGCCTGAAACATTATACAGAATATTATAAACGCTATTTAGGTGTGTGTAAAAGTATTTTGGAAAATATAACTGATAATGTAAATGCTTTGTCTGATCTTTGGGATTTTCTACTTACAGATATTCTAGGAAAATAGGTATATTCTAAAGAGCCTTTCTATGTGAGACGTTCAACTCCGAGTTTGGACTCGTTGTCAGTCACTTTGTGGATTAAATTGAGTCTACGATGGTCCTTGAATTTGTTTCTTTGCAATAAAGAAAACTGACATTTTTGTGGTTTGGTGGAATAGTGGTTAAAATCCTACCTTGCGAGTATTACTTAGAGTAGTAAGTAAAGGTACTGGCACTCTGGATAACAATATTGCACTGACAACTATTCAACAGAGACTGCTAGAAAGATTAAAGAGAGTAGTCAACGGACAACAACATAACAACCCATTATTTAAAAAACTGCATTTAAGAATTTCTTGCGAATGTAATAGGATATATATTGGAGAAACTGCTAGATCTCTAAATATGCGAATAATTGAACAGAAAAATAACAAAAGGAAACGACAAGTCGAAAATTGCAAAATTTGATAACCCAATTGAGGCCCATGTCTAAAATACCTACAATTTGATTTTAATAATACTCAAAAAAGGTTTCCATTTAAAAAATATAATTTTGAGTTCAATCAATATCAAGTTCAAAACTTATATGCAAGGAAGGTGTCCCCCATTGCCTTCAACAACTTTGTCTAAACAGTTTTTTGTACAATACCAACTTTGTATTATTTGGATGGCTCGATTAAAATGACTCAGAGTGTATGAATATTTCAGAAATATTTTATATTTTAAATTAAACATAAAATATTTTAGAAATAATTCACCGCTAAAACCTTTTGAAATATGTGGTGGATATTAAAGCATTATTTTATGAACTATAACATAAATATTTAATGAAATATTTCGAATTTTGTGAATATTTCTGTAATATTTCATTCATTTTTTAAATATTTAGGACCAAACATGACATGTTTTACAAATATTTAGGAAAAATCTCATGTTGCCTGGTATTAATAAAAAACCTTGCAATTAAATTCATAATGGAGACGAATATCTTTCTTACGAATGTCATCATAGATACATCAAATAACAATGTAAATACAAGTATTTACCGAAACCTATGAATCAGACAACTCAAATCAACCTTTGAACTTAAGAAAGGTAATGAAAATGTTCATGGTATAGAACAAAAACATCTGTTGAAATATTTAACAATGAAGTTTATGTCGTAAAAGAATATTAATATAACATCAATTCCAATAAGCTGTTAAATACAGTACCATGTCTCAAACACCCAACACAAAATAAAATAAGTTTAATACCATATATTCTAGACGTATCACAACAATTAAACAAATAGGAATAAAACAAGACGTCAATCAAGACAGATGTTAAAGCCTACAATACAGCACAAAATGCTGTGTATAGTGTAGCTGGTGTTTGAGGGTATTCACATAACTTCGCTATAATTAGCAATTATCTCTTTAAAAAGGATTTTAATTCTTGTTTCTTTACGGGAATTAATACTGCCTTATTATTCGGTTCTAAGCTATATTTATAGTTGCAAATATGTAACTTATCGGGAAGTTAGATTGTATTCGATTGCACAATTTGTAACGAATCTCTAAAGAAATAAATAGACAAAAATGTGAGGCAATAAAAACGTGGTGATGAGAAACATAGTTGAACATCGTAATTAAAATTCCGCAACAAAACTTGCTTTGTTGGATGATGAATATACAAAAGACTGAGCTTTCTGTGGTCTTACCGGTTCGCAAGGTCCCAAACAATATTTAACGTTACACTGGAAGATGACGCCGTAGGATTCTGTGAAGCGGAAAGCCTCGTAGACCGATTGTAATGCGTTTCCATCGGGTGTGAAGGCAGGGAATATGGTTGGATCCACTGGACAACCTTCGTCATCGATGATCTGGAACGTGCTTTTTGAATCCTTGGCCATGGCAACGCAACTGCGGGCAAATATACCGTAGGGAGCTGAAATTTAAACAAGTTTGTGAGTAAAATAACTGTAATAAGAAAGGCTGGCAATATTCAGTTTGGTTACTAAACTCTTTTCAAATTATTTAGTTAACGAAATCAAAATTTAATAAAATATACGATACTATCCTTTCGAGATTGTACAACCTATTAAACGCAAGACAATATATTGTTTTTCGTGAACCTTTATCAGATGCCCTTCAACTGATTGAAATCTCGAATTATTCATGCATAAATTAATTAAGAAAACTAGGTCACAAGCCTATGTTAACTAAAAACTATCAAAACTTGACTAGTTTTTATTTTAGCTGCACACAGCAAAACTCCCGAATTGGGGTATCTGTGAGCTAGTTTTCTTTGAAACTCCTAGTTTTCGATATTAATTTCGCGTTAAGAAATAATAACAACTGAATACTGAATAATACTGAAGAACCAAGTTTTTGCATTTGAAACAAAAATCTTTTGCAGCTTCTAATTTGATACATTTGTAGAAGGAACAAATGGTGTAATAATAGAAAATTTTCTACATTTCTACCAAAATTTGGTCAAACTTTTCAATCTTGAAACTGCTCGTTAATTACTTGTAAATTATGTACCTATAGAAAAAAAAACTAATCTGGTTTGACAAAAAAATGACAGGCGAGCAAGAATTGACCATCTTATTATTTTATATGCTTATTTATTGCTACATAAAGTTGGAAATATTGAATAAGATACAAGAAGTTAGTCAATATTCATTCGTCGCGACTAGAATTTTCTTGTATTTTATGCTCAGTCATACAAAGATCAATTCTGAATAAATGTAGAAAGTGATGAAATATTATTGTGGATGCATTTTTGAAGGTTACAGAAAGTAAAACAGAATATCTACCGTTCAAAAATGTTATTTCTGAACTCGAGTATGGTAGAATTAGTAATAATCAATTTTATGAATTTCGGTGTTTAAAATTCTATTGGTACCTATGTTTGGGAAAATTCGTATTCCAAAAGATTTATAATTTTTAAAATTCAGTAAATAACATAACACTTGACTTATTTATCTATCAGCTACATCGGCTTGCATATGCAACCAGACATCCAAAAATCCAAAATATTCTCGTAATAATGTTGGTTGCATAGCTAACAAGTTATTGTTACTGTGTTTTATTTATACCGGATTTGTACTTTTATAATAATTAATTGATTCGCTTATTTTAATTTCTTTTTATTATTTTATTTGTTTTACAACTTGGCGAAAATTTCATTTCAGAAGTTCGGTCAATAAAAAAATTTTTTGATTGCAATTTTTTATATATAGCATTCCGTAAATTTGTAACTGATTAACATTATTAAAATAAATAAACGATCATAGAGATCTAATTATTTTATCCTTTTTTCAGTTGGCATATGGGTAAAAATTGATTTATGCCTGCTCCGAAAAAAAAAAAAGATTTCACAGCAAACGCTCAGTTGGTGAGTCTACCGCCCAGGTAATACAATCAATATTTAGAAAAATAAATAGATCAAATGTTATTTTTCTTTCTTCTACTAACAAATATTAATAGTAATTATTTTAGCAGCATTTAAACTGGCGCTTAATATTTGGAAGAGTCACCTTCTAGTGATCAAACCAAAATGAAATTCCTTCGTTATATTCAAGTGCTAAAGATTCGTATCCTCGTATAAATAATAGAGAATTTGATTAACGTTGCAAGTTTATCAACCGGATTGCAGCACATGTGGCAAAATTGCAGGACATCACTTCTACTTACTGTCTTCGGGGATTTCAATCCTGAAAGTGAGCTTGTCTCCGATGCGGACAGTTTCAACTTCACGTAGACGGCTGTCGAGGATGCGAATCCTTGGTGGTGGAGCTTCGGGAGCAGATGTGATGCTTATCATCTCAGGATCTCTGTAAAAATGACGATTAACATTGTAAATATAAAATTATCAATTATATCGAGCTTTATAGTGAATATATTTGACTTTTGCGCAGAAATGTTTTTCAAACTGTTTATGCGATAAACAAATAAGTGCAAACACGTAAATGGCCATCTTCCGTTAATTGTGTAACAATTTGTGTGTGTTAGATGAATTATTCTTGAATTTCTCATGACCAGAATATAAACAAATTGATCAGCACTGTTTGTAAATAGTTGTTGGACAAAGTTATGTACAAAGTGTTTTCCTGACTATCCAATATACAGGGTCTGTCAGAAGAGAATAGGCAACAACTTTAATTAGGTTATATATGATTGAGGAGTTAAATAGCTATTTTGGGTGTTCATTAAGGTGATTTCACTCCTGACAATGGTTTCTGAAAAATGCAGATATGTTAAGTAAGTGAAAATCAAAGTGGACAATTTTTTTGGAACTATGTTGCAAATAAATACATAGTAAAAACATTTTTAAAACAAATGATATATTGGGATCAAACTTAAGAAAAACACAACCGGAAAACGTTTAAAAAAAATTGGGTGTACAGTGTGCCTTGTGCCTGTGGGAAAACATACACTAGTGAAACATCACATAAGAAGAAGTGAACATCAATAGAACATCTCAAGAAGACATAGACAGATCAAGATTGGCAAACCATGTACTAATAATAGTATACACACAATGGACTGTGACACGACAAAGATATTACTTAAAGAAGCACACATCGGTCACGTCACGTCGGCGTTCATATCTGAGGAGTATCAGTGACAAAAATTTCGTTACTTGAAAGTTAAATGGCGCTGTCTACACACAGCTGATACAGTCACGAATTTCAACCGTCAGTAATGCTGAGTTTTTCTTAAAAATATGTTTAGTTTTGACGGATGGAGTTTGTTAATTGTTTGTTGGGATAAATATGGCGGATGATTAAAATTTAATCAAAGGTGATCGAAAACAACATGCATTTTATGATTTAATCAATAATTTATTTTAATTAATAATTAATAAATAAAGACGGTAAATAAACAATAAAATTAACAAAATATCGATCAAATCTATTATTAATAATATAATACATATTTATTTAAATGTGTATCAACGTACACGTCCAACATCTGAACTGAACTGATTTTTTAATTAATTTAATTAATTTAATTTTTCCCTTATTTGAAAAGCCTCTCGTGTTTCATTTAGAACTTGAAGTGACAAATCTTTTATTCTAGATTTGTAGTTTCTTGAGATGATGCAGTTGATTCTGATAAATGTACCTACGTGTTGCAATCATATTTTTTATGAAATTGTGAGCTATTCAAGTTTCAAGCACCATTTAGTTGTGTGGCGTAGCCTGTATCCATCTATTACAAATCCTGCATTTTTGTGAGAAAATTCCAAATATATTTTCCACTACTCTGCTTATACGAGATAAATTATGTAAATAACGTGATAGACTCCTTATTTTATACTTTTTTTTCCATGCCGCATGAGTCCATTTACTTTTCTGAGGTTCTTCCTCTTCAACCAAAATTAAATGCTA
>JAVLUE010000223.1:0-81608 GCA_034190945.1 Octodonta nipae | reverse complement strand
TCGATTAAAAAAACAAACAAACAACAATTAGATCGATGTGTTATTTTAAATTTGAAAAATTCTTCTTCTTGGTTGTTGTTGGTCAATCGGATGTCCCACGTTTTCTTATCCTTATCGTTTGTTTCGTATCCATCTCTTTCTCTTGGGACATTCGATTATTCAAGCTGATTCAAAACGGTTGAACAATTCATTCATTCAAAGCTTTGCAATTGTGTGCGTGTGTGTCTGTTGTTGCAAATTTATGAAATTTCATTGATGCAACACACACACGAAATAACAAAAATTTTTTATGGGAAGGCGAATGCACGTGCAAGGCGTGTAGGATGTGTGTTGTCTCAAACTCAACAAAAAAGAAATGATGGTGATCTTTTGGTGGTTTTTTACGAATGAAGCCATTATTATATTGAAACTATCCATTCTATTCAACAAACCAAAAGTGAAAAAGAGACAGATTGTTCTCTTTGCTTTCCATTACAACAACAAACCGAACAACAATAACTAAACGACAGAACAGTGTTTATGTATTTGAGGTGTCGATCAATGTTATTTAATTTTTCGATGTTTTCTGTGCTTCAAAAAAAAAAAGGTAAATCAACGAAAACAAATCGATGTGTTCCATTTCAATTGCACTTGCTGATCAAAACTACACACAAGCTAAATGACATCGAACACTTGTTGTTGATTTCGTATACGAAATCGAAAGAGAGAAATCGAGCTGTTTTCTTTTCTACGATAGATTGGTGTGAAAATTGATCCAATCGTTTTGTTGAGCTGATTGAATGTCCAAACGCGATTGATAGCCTGTATTCGAAAGTGTGATTTTTGGATAGAACACAGTTTTTTTTTCTCGTGCGTGATTGATGAAAATTTCACAACTTCTCATTCGAAATGTGTTGTTGATTAGCTTCAGATTCGATTTAGATGATTCAACGATAATCGATGATGGTACACTTTGAATCGAATGCCACATCGATTTCGAAAAGTGACATCAAGTAAAGTGACCTATTTTCTATTCTTCACTCCGCAACTTGATTGATGTGTCAAGTGGGAGAAAAAAAATCAACAAGTGCTTTGCTAATTTTCTGCTAATTTCCAATCTTCTGCTCGATTTTTTTTTTATAAAGACAATTAAACTTCTGTTTTTGGTTTAAATTAATTTATTTTTTTTCTATCCTATGACCTATGACACAAAGGTTGATTGAACAGGATGAAAACATTGGCTCCCGGAGCGCGGTTGATCGACAACAAGAGTTGGATTTGAGTTGTGTTAAAGTGTTACAAGTGATCAGCACCAAACCACAGCAATATCATTCGATTCGAATCGATCAACCCAATCGGCAAGCGATACACATCTTACCCGAACACTATCAATTCTGTTCACGTGGCCAAAGTGTTGAGAAAGTTTTCAACCAATCCAAACAGTTGGTCTCGGTTTTTGGGCCTTGCCATGTCAAAGTTCACTACGGTATTTGTTCAGATTTTGGTTTGTTCGTCGAGGACGTCGATTCATTGAACCAAGTTCAACGTCAACGAAAATTCTCGCCACTATCGAGCGACCAGAATTCTCCCACCAAAACGAGAAGATATTTTTACACTTTGAAATCACCATCAAAGCCAAATCAACATCCAAACCATCTGAATAATAAACGTTTTTCATCATCAACCGAAAATCTTAGCACCACCAGTTCGATGTTTTCAACCAACGATCAATCGATTGCTTCCCGAAGCTCGAGCAACTATCGAGCAAACATTGGATCCGCTTTGGAGGAGTTGTTGAGTGATAGCGAACAAGAGCCCGATGAATTGCAACATCTGATCAGGTTTGTTCACTATTTTTTTTGTTTGAATTGTCCGAAAATTCGAATTTAAAAAAAAAACAAACTCGGCGCCATCTAACCCAAGAATCTTCAAAAAAAAAAAAAAATTATCAAATTAGATAATTGAGTTTTTAATATTTTAAAAAGTTTAAAAAAATACAAAGTTATGTGACGCCCAATGAAAACATTGATTAATGTTATGCGATTCTAGATAAAGGGATTCTCTGGTTTAAGCTAAAAAAAAAAAGCTAAAACTTTGGCTTGGGATATCAGAACAGTTTAAAATTGTTTCGTTATTGTTAATCTGACATTCTAGAATTTTCTTGTGTGTGTGTGAGTGTCTGAGAATGGCATTTAAAACTCGGGAAAAAAAATTGTTAAGGCAAAAATAGAATATTTCTTTCAAAACCGTGTGAAAAAAATGAAATGTGTCTGTGTGTTGTTACTTTGAAAATGAATGTACCAAGTTGAGGCAGCTCTCTCTCTCTCTTGAAGAAGAAGTCGAATCCGATGTTCATCTTTACTAGAATCCTTGTCAGAATCTTGATCGCTCCTTCTCTCTCTCTATATATATATCGTTTTGCTTCCTTGATGTACTTACGCCCAGAGGGGTATACTATGCTGTATTCTTTATGAAAGAAAAAGAGAGTGAGAGTGTGATATAACACACCGTGTGTTGTATTGTTTGGATATCCCCATTGGCTTTATCATAACAACATTGTTTTTGCACTTGGTTAAAACAATCGAAAAAAAAATGGGATAAAATTATAAACCACCACCAAATAATACAACAAGTTGATAAGCAGCAAACGAAAAAACATCAGAAAAACATTAAAACACTAAAACTTAAAAACCCACCATCCACCAGTTCAGTGATAGATCGAGTTTATTAACAACAAACAAACAAAAAAAATGATGATGATTATTATGATCAAAGCAAGAGTTAGATAAGTGTTGGAATGAATGAAATAGCATTCCCTACAAACAGTCGATAGTGTTGCCTTCAAAACGTTGGTGCCTTAACGTTGTTGATGCCTTCAAAACGTTGGTGCCTTCAATCTGATTCTACGATTATAGTTGAAATAATTCGTTTTCGTTGTTTTTGATAAAAAAATCACATTGATTCTGGTTGTATGGCAGATCATGATCATCTCTTAACCATTGCCATTTCATCTAAACAGCCTCAACTAAATTTGAAACAGTTTGTAGATAGTTCAACTCTGTGTGTTTTGGATGTGACTGGCTGTGATGTCACTCACATTCGCTATCAATGTGTGTCTCGAATGATTTTTGTGACTTTGGATTTGTGTGATTTTTCCCCATTCGAATAACGTTAAATTTTTTGAAGAAAAAAAATTTATTATAAAAAAATTGGTTTATAATTTATCATTTTAGAGCTTCACAAGTCAGAGTTTTGGTGTTTTTATTTTTAGTTTTTAATGTTTTCAAACCTTTTTCCAATTGACTGAATTGATGTGTTTGTTTGGTGTGTGAATGCTATCTATCTCGTTCTCTGTTTTTTTCTTCTTCAAAGGTTTTTCCATCGAAGAAAGTGTCGAATCATTTCATTATTGTTTGGCTGAACTTGAATGAAACTATGAAAAAAATAGTTTTGGTGTTGTTTTGAAGAAGAACAGGCAAATGTAAGTTTTTTGTTCAACGTTTGCTGAAGTGTGTTGGTGAATTTTTTTGGCCCAAGAATTAGTGAAAATGATTATTTAAGGTTTTTCAGTAATTTAGTCTTAGAATTAATTACCTGTCTGTGTGTGTGTGTGTGTGTGGTATGTGGTGTGTGTTGTTGGTGTGCGTGTTCTATTTTAAGCCGAGATTATTCTTATGCTTATGAATTATGATTGATTATCATCATAAAAACTGTTTTTTTCTTATAATCATATTTTCTCCTAAGCTAGACTTTTTGAAAAAAAAAATCTCGAGAATAATTTTGTTTTATTTTTTTATTTAAAAAAACAAAAAACAAACAGGAGTTTTGTACGGGAAGATCGTCGCCGATTGCGAGGCTCATCCCAGTCTCCTTTGGTGGTGGCTTCAAAAAACAAATCTTCGTCTTCTCCGTTGAAAACATCGTCGTCGTCGTCGTTGTCATCGAATCATCGATCATCGCATAGTTCTCAAAATAAAGTTTCGAGCTTCAATGATTTTGATGATTATGAGAATCAGGATCAGGATGATGATGAAGAGGATCTTGAGAAGCAATTGCTCAATACGATCACCAATTCTTCACCAAACGAGGTGGAATCACGTTGTCGGAAAATTCTAGTGAAAAAATCTCAAGCCGATCTGTTGAAGAGAGCTCAACAACAACAACAACAACAAAAAAAACCAACAGCAACGATCAAAATCCAGTGAAACAGATCCGTATGAGCGGCGTTCATTTCAAACATTAAAACACCCGAACCAAAAACAATATCAATTCAATAATCATCATCCATATAACACATTGAACGGAACAGTTTCAAAAACTAACAACTCGAACAAACAGATTCCATCTTCGAATACGATCATCACCAAAAATCATAATGATAATGATACCGAAAGTGTCCGTAGATCGATTCGATTCAATCGTTCTAAATCCTCTCAAAGCTCCAATTATAATGATGGTGGTGATCACAGTGATAATGATGAACCGTTTTTGGTTCCGTTTCAGTTTTCCAAATCAATGCAATCATCAACAACCCGATCACAATCATTGTTGAATGGTGGTACCGGTGCACCATTGAAGAACATTAATGATAAAAATATTCAACGACAACCAGCGTCATCAGCTTCTTCTTCATCATCAACATCAACAGCATTATCATCAGCCAGCAAAAACATTGGTGGTGTCACCAATGCAGTGGAGAATCGAACAGTTTTTGGCATCAGTCCGAAATCGAGCTCACTTTCGAGGTAATTTTTTGAATGACTTTTTCTTTTTTTTCTTCCTCTGGTTGCCTTCATTTTCTATAAAAGTTTCTTTAGTTTTGGTTTTAGTGAACGAACGAACGAACACTTCGTACGTACGCATTTTTTGTTGTTGTGAATTCGAACGTCATTCGAACAACGAAGACGTGACGAATAGCTGAATTAGCTAGTTTTCGTTCGTTCGTTCGTTATTATGATGAGTTTTGATTAGCTTATTCAACAAACCCAAAATATCATCACTTCAGGATGGGAGAAACATGAAAGAGAGACACACACTAATTTTAGCCTCATTCTACTGGCTTGTAATTTTTTTTTCTAGTAAAACTAATACCCGAAATAATTACCGAAATTCTTCTAGTTGATAGTTGCGGCAACAGCACATAGGTTGATCATCTTGGAAGCTGAACTGATGATCATGATGAGAAAGGTCGACTAGGGAAACATTCGATACATTCGATATCTTTAAGGAAGTTTGATCTTTCAGCTTTTTGAGGATATTCAGAATAAGTTTCAGGTTTCTTTGTTTTCATTCGAAACCTTGTTTTCTTTCTGTATCCAAGATGTAATTTGTTGATTTTGCTGTTTTTTTTTCATATGAAGTTTATCATTTCAGTTGTTTAGTGATGAACAACTCTCACAAGTATCGGTATCAATGGTTACAATGAACTTTGATGACCACCAGTTTTGTCATTTTTTTTGTTTTTTTTTGACGAACTTTGTATGCTTTCTTTAAAGGTGACTAGAATGACTGGGTTTTTTTTTTTGGGCAACAGGTTATTCGATAGTTTTCCCTGAGTTTCGTAATTTTTGGATCAAATTTTAGAAAAATTTTTTCTTTTCTCATGTTAGATGTAAAAATTTGATCGAACTACGTAATGGTGCAACATCACCCGTAGATTTTGGTATTGGTATTGATTTCTCGGCTAATAATTCCAATACACCAACATCGATGATGATGATGATGATGGTGGTTGATAATGATGATGATGGTGATCATCAACGAATCAATCCATTCCAAAGATCTAAATCTCCATTGAGATCAGGTTCGCCGACGATCAATTACGAAAATCCTGTTGTGGTTAATAGTTTTGGTTCTTCCACAAATAACCAAATCACCTATTCAAATGTAAAAAAAGCAAACGGCAATGATGCCACTAGGCTTAAATCTGATTCCAAATCGAATCTTGTACGAAATAATGAAGGCGATAATAATGTTTTTGATGATTTGGATCAGTGCCATCAAGATCAAGTGAAAAAGTTTCCGACGTTTAAAGGCTCATCTCTGTCTTCATCATCGTCGGCGTGGCACCACAATTCCTCCTCGGTGTCCACCGGTTTTGGTGGTGCTTCTACAAAAAGTTTAGACACTGTCGTTATTGACAACAACAATGTTAATGACACTGGGAAACGTTTACGAAACGATGCCAATGATGCTGGTGGTGGTAGCGGTAGCGGTGTGCCGCTAAATTTTGATTCGAATCTCGCTAAAGAACCGCATCACTTGAATTTAGTGCCAGTGAAACTGTCATCTTCGGCATCATCGCCAAATAAACTCGTAGCACCTTCATCGCCATCGCCATCATCGACATCAACAACAAAAACACCATCATCATCATCATCATCATCATCATCATCATCACCAACAGCATCATCATCAACATTGTCGTCGTCGTCGTCATTGTTAGCGGCTTCAAAACAACAAGGATCGTTTAGTGTTGAAAAGGATAGTAGTGATTCACCACCACCAGTCAGCGCATTCTCTCCACCGAACGTTTTGTCTACAGATTCGACAACCAAAACCGCTAACCAAACAAACAAATCGAACAACAGAAACGACACAAAATCATATCAAAATCAACCTTCCATCATAATAAAGATCAAGAGTAGCAACAACAACAACGATCATCATCCAAATAATAATAACAATAATAACCAAAATCTATCGATAGTTTGTAATAACAGTCAAACAAATAAGAACAATAATGATGATGATGAACTAAATTCAAACACAATCGATACTTTTATCAAGGAGAACGAAAAGTTTTTCCAAAGTGGTAGAAAATTTACTCGAAGCATTGGTGTTGTTTGATGGTGATTGTTCCGAGAATCTTCTAACAGCTTCTTCAACAATCGATACATCTGATCTGTTAGTGAATGAAAGTGAAGAAACATGAAACTGTATCCGGCTACTAGCGGGACAAAAGTCTCATCGTTGACCGATGACGAGAAAACATTGCTACATGAAACATTGAAGGTGGGACTTTATGGTGGTGATTCGTCAACACAAAGGCCACAAATGTCTGACAATGGTGACAACAACAACAATAATAATGATAATAATAGTGGAAAAAATTTTCGACGAAGAATTATTCTGGTTTCGAAGCCAGCTCCCAAACCAGATCCCAAACCAGAACCAAAATATGTCAATGGAAAAATGGTTTTTGGACAGACTCACGTTAAACCCGTCCTTAAAAAAGGTTCAGTTGCCGAGAGAGTGATGCTGTTTGAGAAGTGTCCGGAAAAAACTTCGGTAACTCGACATAAACTCACCGAGCTTCAACAACGAAATCGAATATCTAGTCCTAATAAAATTGGTTCCTGGTGTAAGTTGACAACCACAACAACAACCACCAACAACAATAATGATACAGCAGCCACTGCCGTTATCAATAATTCACAGAAGTTGGTAAGTAAATTCGATGTTTCTCAAAAATTTTATTCGAAAACAAAAATTCCTGTTTTTTTGAAGCGATTATCATCAAGCGAATCGAATCTATTTAAGGCAATAACCATAATAAGAAATTATACCCAGCTTAGAGAAAGACCCTTGAAACTCATTCTAAGGATTATGATTTGATAAATTAATTTAAACTGTTTGTTTTATTTGCTGTTGAAGGATGTGGAAAGAAAATGTCTTAAAATAACCTCGAATACACTACAAAACAGTGCTCCGGTGGTGGCTAATAGCTCTTCAAATGGAAGCATAGGAAGCATCAAAAAAGGAACTGAAGAAGGATTGAAACAAGGAGTGAAGCCATTCTCACCATCAATCAGCTCGATACCGATATTCCGTCGTGCATCGCGTTCAAATTCGTTGAGTGGTTTGGTTCCTGGCCAGTTGCCTCGATTCCACTATCCCCATGGTCGACCCTATTCATCCAATGAAATCGAAACTCAAACCAAAAAGATTCTGGGAATTTTCGAACGTTTTCCATCGAAAAGTGTCACTCGCAAAGAGTTTGGTGGTGTTTTGAAATTGATCGGAATACCTGTCTACTGGAAGGAGCCGTTGTTCAGAGCGGTTTTGGCTCAGAAGAAACAGCCAACAGCGAATTCAACATTGAATAATCGTCGTGGTTGTATTGGTAGTCGATCAAACAGCATTGATTTAACCAATGGAAAAAGTGCAACAACCAATGGCAATAATACACTGAAAAAAGAGTATATCACCTGTGACCAATTTATCGATTATTGGAAACGGTAAAACCACAAAAAAAAAACTAAATTCAAATTTGAAATTAACAATCCACACATTTTTTCTAGGTTGATTTCGATGTACTTCGATGATGCATCTCGTTTTATTCGAATACTGACTCAAGGCAAACGAAACCATTTGATTCCAGAAGATTTTGAATTCTTCATTCAAGATGTCATCGAAACCCATCCCGGATTGTTGTTCTTGAAGGAGGCCGAAGAGTTTCATTCACGTTACGTTCATACGGTGATAGCTCGAATATTCTATTGTCTCGATAAGACTTGGTCTGGTGTGATAACGCTGCCCGAGCTACGTAAATCGAATTTGTTACGAATCATAAAACTGTTGGAGGAGGAAGATGATATCAGTCAGATAACAGAATACTTTTCCTATGAACATTTCTATGTAATATATTGTAAATTTTGGGAACTTGACCAAGACCACGATCTGTTTATCAGTAAATTTGATTTATCCCGTCACAACGATATGGGTGAGTAGATTTCGAAAAAATTTTTCATCTAAAAAAACCAACCGTTTTTTTTTCTAGCAATTTCTTCAAAAATGATTGAACGAATTTTTAGCGGATGCGTGACAAGAGGTCCACGTAATCAAAACAATCAGATGTCCTATTCGGAGTTTGTTTGGTTTTTGTTGTCGGAGGAGGATAAACGCCATTTCCGAGCCATCGAATATTGGTTCCGTTGCATGGATCTAGATGGTGATGGTTGCCTATCGATGTATGAGCTAGAATATTTCTACAGCGAACAAGTCAAACGTATGGAGATGGCTGGAATCGAAGCCCTACCATTCATCGATTGTCTTTGTCAAGTAAGAGAATGGTTATAACTAAATATCGATTTATTAAATAATTTTTCAATAATAGATGATTGATTTGGTCGGTCCCAAAGATCCCAATCGAATCACTTTGAACGATTTGAAACGATGCCGAATGACACCAATATTCTTTGATACATTTTTCAATTTAGAAAAATATCTCGATCACGAACAACGTGATCCATTCGCTTCGCAACGAGACGAAGATGGTCTCTCTGATTGGGATCGGTTTGCGGCCGAAGAGTACGAGCTGTTGGTTGCCGAAGAGAACGCTCAGAGCAACTTGAAGTAAAGAATTGACATTGCTCACTCTCACTCTCTCTTTTTTCTTCTTTCTTTATCTTCATTCGATCCTTTTTCTTCTAATTCTGTTTCATTGAATTAATTTTTTTTTCTCGATTATCATATCACCAAAGTGGCTAGGCTGACAAAACCTTGTTGTCTTTCGTTTTGTTTCGGATTCTCGGCAACTTCAAGCAATTCAAAGTTTTTTTCCTTTCTGAATTCATTCATTGTTTCACTCTCTTTGTCTCTCTCTCTCTTCTTGGAAAGCATTCTCAAAGATCTTCTCTCATTCTCATCCTGATTCGAATGTTTTTTTTGTTTTAATTTAAGTTTTTTTCTCTAGTCATTACTACGATTATTCAACACCAAACATGAGCTATTGCTACGAATCGCAGAAATCTCACTACCATCACCAAAAACAACAGCAGCAGCCTCAGATAGAATACCCGTCGGAGGATGAAACTTCCGGTACTACTGGCAGTAGTCAAAATAGTGATGAAGAACTTGTTTCAGAGTTAAATAGCTGTTCCAGTAGCGATGCAAGCGATGTTGAATCACCAACTAGGAGCTATTTGATGGATCATGAAAATCATGTAGTTTATTTTAAACCAGATTATTTGGAAACAAATATCGATGAAAATCTGATGATCTGTGATAGAAACAACAACAAACTAGTCGAAACGGATTTTTCACGAGTTGACCATCAACCAATCATAAATCCGTTGATAAAAAAATCCAAACCCATCAAAATAATCACTTCGAACAGTGATGTACCGAGACGGGGTGTCGTCATCACCTCGATGACTCCAAAAACTACCACCAAATCAGAAAAATTTGGTAAAGATTTGTTCGAGGATATTGATAAGGAATTCTATGATTACATAAAAAAGGAATTTGAAAACAGTGAACAGAAAATGTTCCCACATCGAAACTATTATTCTCATGATGAAGAGAATGATGGAGAGAAGAAGAAAAAGTTTCCGATAAATTTCAACCAAAAAAAACATCATGAGAGATCATCGTCGGACAACAACATCGTTGATCAAGATAGAGGTCAAGAAACTTTTCTCTTCATCGACGACGACGATGACGATTTTTTCTAATTTTAAATTTCGATTTGTAAATAATTATTTATCGTTTATTAATTCAATTGTTTTTCCTTCTTTCTTTCTCTTGCTCTCCTTTTGTTGTTTAAATCATTTTGTATTGATTACTTTTTTTCTGTTTTTGAATTGAAAAAAAAAAAAAATTAAAGAAATTTACGAAATAGAAACAGATCGTATTTCAAATCTTTTAGGTTCCAACGAGAAGAAATAGATGGCGTTTGAGAAACGATTGAATTATTTTGAAAAACAAAAATCGTCTTTGAATTTGGTTTGTTCGTAAAATCAAATCCCAAACTCTCATCTCCGGATTTTTGGATTCTCCACAAAAACAAATCGTTCAAAAAACTTAATTGAAATTTTCTTTGAATTTTGAGACAAATGAACCAAGATTAAACTAAACTAATAACTAATCAAATAACTAAAGATCTAATTGGATCCGTGTTTGTCTATTTTTCTCCAAAGTTCATTGCTTCACGATTCGTTAATTAATTTTAATAAATTATAACACGCTATATATGTGGAAAACGTTTTACTCGTTAATAGCGATCAGGGGAGAAAATTGGAACAAACAAGACAAACAAGGGGAAGAAAATTTGTTTAGATTAAGATAACAGACGCTTGCGCCCCGTGTTTCAATGATTGTTTCCTTTATTCCAAATGAAACAATGTCGAGTTCGTCGACATTGGTCGTACTGTTAATTCTCCCTTTCGTTGCTCATTTCATTTTTCCAGGCCTTCAGGTCAAAGGATCATTCGTTTATGAATTTATATTGGCCACTTGAAGTTAATTGAATTAAATGGTTGTCATTTTAAATTTGGGGATTTTTTTGTTTGTTTTATCCACACACAGCTTGACCATCTTGTTCATTTTCTGTTTTCTCTTGTCGAATTCCAATTTCAAATAAAAAGTTTTTTCTCTCTAATAGAATGAATTATCGTTATGTGGTCCAATTAATCAAATTCTATTTGAAACTGAATCAAAGAATGAAGAGATATGTTCCAAAAAAAAATCCCGATATTAATTGTTACTACCACACTACGGAAAAATTTCCTCAGAATAAACTGGTGGCAGCCATATATAAATCCCGAACAAAACGAAAAGGATGCGTTAAATAGTGGCAGCAGTCACTCACAACGGAGAAGAAAAATTCATCATCAATTCCCGAAAAAAAAACAACTGAGGTGAGACTGTCTCTCCGTCGTTCAGTCAGTCATTCATTTATCGCCGTCATTCAGTTCATTCTTCGTTTTGTCCAAAAAAGAAAATTTTTTGCTTTGACCGTTTCGAATGTGATACAACAGAGATAGGAAAAAAACGAATAAGAATTGCCAAGATAATACGGGATAATGTTGTTGTTACCGAAATAATAATACCCGAAGATAAGAGCACAACAACACACACACAGATAGACACCACTATTCCAACATAACTAGCCAGACAACCCACAACTATAGTGGAGAGAACTAAGAAAAGCTGTCTGTTATTGTGATGGTTCGCCGATCTAGTTGGTTTTGTCTTCATCGTTTTCGTTGACTTCGTTGTCGACGCCGTAGTCGTCGGGGTGGTATTGAAAAGAAGGTAATTTCATACTATTTGGTTTGGTGGATAGTAGTCTGTTGAATTTTTTTTTTTTTTTTTTGCTGTTGCTGTTTCACTACACAACAACGCAAAAAAGCGTGTATTGCCTGTGTGGCGTTTTGCTTTGCCCATTTTATTATTATGATGATTGTTGTTGTTGTTGTTGTATTGGCATTGTGGCACACAAGTGTAGACCATCATCATCATACAATACTCGCACACAGTACAACATGACGACTTCTACAGCACAGCCGAGTATTATTTTATATTGCCTGCCCAGAGGATCGAATTGATGCTGCTGCTGTTGTTGTTATTTGATGTCGATATTTTTTTTTAAACTTTTTTTTTTAAAATCAATGCTCATACGAAATCAATGCTTTTTTGTTGTTTTTGATGTTTTTGATGTTTTGGCTCTGTTTCTTATTTATTGAATCAGAATTGAAGAAAATCACCCGAAAAGAACAAGTCCTAGCCATCAGTAATCAATTAAAGAAAAACGTTGAACCAACGTTTTGCCAAACGGGACTTGACCAGTTCGAATGTTCTTTCTTGATCATTTGTTTGGGTTGGTGGTCTATATCATCTGAATATATTTCTTTTTCGTTTGCTCATTCAATTTAGTGATTTTTATTTTTTTTTTTTTTTCATTCTATGAAGCTTAAATTACAGAATTGTTGTTTTTTTCTTTCCAAATATCGTTCGTTGAATCGATTTGACTCACCGCTTTCTTGAAGCTCAATCTCTTCCTAAGTTTTTTGAAAAACAATGTGTCAATGATATCAATGTTTCCAATCGTTTGTCGTTATTTATTTTGTGAAAACTTTTCCAGGGTGAAAACAAAAGAGAGAAAACAGAAAAAAAACTGATGGTGGTCATCTGTTTTTAGAAGATTCAGCCCATTCAGGCACAAAATCGACTAATCAAAAGCATATTTTTCGAATTATTTCCACAAAACCCTAGACAAGCTTCTGTTTGCTTCAAATTTTTCAAGGTTTTTCATATTTTTAATTTGAAATTTACTTTAAATGGCATCTAATCCAAAATGTACTAATTTTGTATTCTTTTTTTCTGTTTGTCAACTTTTTTAGTTTTGCGTTACCGAATTGGCAAAAACGTTTGTTTTGTTCTTGTTTTGTTGTCTTCATTGTGTCGAAACTGGAGAGAAAAAAAATATATTAAAACTGCTGAGTTTTGTTTTGTTTGGAAAGCACAAAAACTCATAACAAAACTAAATCAACAACAACCGAAAAATGATAATTCCATAGAACCTTTTTATTCGTTCGATTCTCTCAATTGATCACCTAATCAATCGATCAATCAATCTAGCCGATCGATTTATTTCTTCTTTAATTCTCATCTTCCAAGAACTTTTTTATCGTTTTATTATTTTGAATTTTACCTAAATCTCAATATTTTGCTCTTGATATTTTATGTTCATTTTGATCATCGAACTATTTTGTATCCTTTTATTTTTCTATTTTAAATTCTTGAATTCCATCCTTCTCAATGCCAGATCATATTAATCAAGCAGAAAATTTGGGCACAACATTTTCATCATTCAAACATTCAATCCGAATTATTGTGATATTATTTGACTATTCCATTGAAAGTCATCATCTGCAATCACCAAAACCAAATTGATTCAGAGAATGGGTGCTCAAACATCCAAGGAGCATCATCATCATCATCATCATTCAAGATTCGGGCCTGGAGATGTGGGCACCGATCTAATGCAACATCCTCATCCTGCTCATCACCATCATCATCCAAATTTTTCTTCATCATCGAGGAGCCTATCCATTTCTAGTCCGTTGCCGGCCAATACCTATGGCTATCATGCACAAGTTTCAGCCAACGAGATATCGATGGATCAGTTTCTTCAACAACAACAAATGTCGGCATTTGTTCAACAGCAGCAGCAGCGTTCCTCAAAATCCTACAAATCTCGTCAAATGTCGGCATTAATTCGATCGAAAACAACGGTAAGTTTTGGTTTTTTTAGCTACTATTTCAAACTGCAACAAACTTTGCACTTTGAAGATGCATTTTCCAATGAGTCAAGTTTTTTTTTTTTTTTTTCACTGTTTCTCTCTTTCAATAAGTTATTCGATTTATATTTTCTTAATAATTAATTTCAAGTGTTGATAGAGTTTTAGCTTAGTTTCATAGAAAAATTTTCTATCTTTACCATTGATAATGAAACTGCAGTGATTGAGTGGCGAATTTGTAAATAATCCCTTGAGCAATTTGATTGCATTATCGGTTTTGAACGAGAAAATTTTCAAACAGCATTTCAAACCATATTGATTGTTTTTTTCTAAATCAATGTATCAAACTTTGGTGGTGGTGTGGCATTAGTTTAATATCAAAATTTCGATGCCAAACATATGATAACGAACGAAATGAATGAAATTCTTAACCTCGAGTAATTTTCGAATTTCTCTAGTTTGTTATAATAGTTTGCAGTATTTAATGAAAGATGATTGGTGTTGCTTAACTAAACTTATCTCTCGAAGTTTAACGAACAAAGCAAACAATCGTTTTGCTTGCAAGCAAAAAGATTGCATTGCATAAATTTCGATTCGAGGCAGCGAAAACTTGATAATTTCGCTTCTTCTAGTGTTTCTTCATCATCTTCCTCTTCTTCGTTGTTGTTTCATCGAATTGTTTCCGTTGTGAGTTAGCGATATTTAAGCAAACAAGTGATATTCATGTTTTGTATTGAAATACGATATGAAATTTCTTCATCTATCATCTATGGCTACGTACGATCATCGTTTCACAGATTTTCATGTTCAAGTTTCCATGGTGCCAATGGTGAATGATTGCTTTCAAAGTGTCTTTTGCTGTCTGTGTGTCTGTGTGAGTGTAATTGAAATGAAAACCAATATTCAGAGCCGTGATTCATTCGTTCGTTGTGATAAAGATCGCAGAAATACTTTTTTTTTTGCAGTTTGCAGAAAAGGATGTTTGGGATTTTTTTAACAAAAAAAAGTGCTCCAATAGATATTTTTTTTTATATATATTCAACCGAGAGAATTATTCACTAAAAAAAAAAAAAAATCAAGTTGATGGTTTTAAACTATTTATGGTATATCCTGTGAATATATAAATATCACACACACACACACACTCGAACAAGCAAAATACTGGCTTCTAGATTCGAAATCTAGCTCGAATTTGTCTCCCTGAATGATGGAAGAAAAATATAATGGAAAAAATAAAATACAGAAAAATTTAAATCATCATTATTCATATCATTAACTTTGGCCTGATTTATTTTTTTATGTCACCGTGTGTGTGTGTGTCGACGTTTCGGAGTTTTGTTATTCGTGTTTGCTATTCAATTTCTGTTTGCTTGCTGCCTGGCTGGCTGTTCTTCTTCTTCTTGTATTTAAACTTAATCTAGTTGTTGACATTTTCAAATACAAACATTTCCAAAACATCGCCGTATTTAAATTTTTTTTTTCCAAGTATAAGATTTAAGGAGAAAAATCTTAATTTTCGAAAGAAAACTCTTTTTTGAAGTGTTTGTTGTCGTTGTTGTCTAGCTTTTTTTTCCAACTCTTGATGTAATTGACACACTAACCAACCAACATAATCAACTCAGTGTATCAACAACACAAAATGATAAGCAAATTCATCTCTAATAAAACAAACACAATTCACTTAATTTAAAAAAAAACCTTTCTTCCATTGACAGATCTCTCAAAAAAATTTTTTTTTTTGGCAGATTATAAGTGTGTTTGGCAATGATGTTTGTAAAATATCAAGTTTTAGACATTCATCATCTCAAATTAATTACAAAATAAATCTTTTAATAATTTTCAATTTAAGGTTTCGTTAGTCACTTTGGTGTATGTTTTGCTTGTTAATTAAATAAAATAAATTGCGTTATGTTATCTATAAAAAGGATTGGAGGCTGATAGTGATTTCATCACAGCCTAGCGTTTGTGAGATATATGCCTGGTGTAAAGTATAAATCATTCGTTTTTGGCTGTTGTTATCGCTTGTCCATCAAACGTTTCTATCATTCATTTCAAATCGAATGATCGTAATAAAATTTTTTTTTATTTTAAATAATACCTAGAGTGTTTAGAGCTCATCGATATATTGCCCACACTGTTGTTTCACTGTGTTACATAACACGTTGAAGCAAAGTATTTGTTAAATTTTGGTTGGAAAAATTTCGATAACTTATCGGTTAGCTTAGATTTGTTGTTGTGAGATTGAAAAAAAAAACTCGAAATTCTATCGCAAAGCTAAATGTTTTTAAGCGCTCTTATCCTCGTAAGGTGTTATTTCAATGTAATTGAAAGATCATCGTTTTAGAATAATAAAATTGAAAATCAAGTATAAAATAGATTAATTATTTTAAAAAAATTATATATCCATAAAAATCTGTTGTTCGTAAACCTTCAAAATCAACTTTTACGAACTTTATATTACGAAAATTTTTACCAAGATTTTTGAATTTTGGTTTAAATCTCAGTTTTCTTGGGTAAATAAACAACCAGTTTAATCGAATAAGAAACAATCTGTTGAAAATTTCTGCCTTTTTTTTCAAGAACATTTTGTCGAAATATCGAAATTGTGCCATCATTTTACAGGTAGAGGATAGATACTTCTGGCAGGTGGTCTGTGTGATTGCCCTGGTTCAGGTGTTGTTGTTGTCGGGTCACGTTGTCACGCCGTACATCAAGTGATACGAATACTGAATTGAATTTTGCTCTAGAAATCCCATCATCATATCAATCAATCAAATGAAAACTGAAATATTCATATTGCATACTATCATCATCATTTCGAACAACAAAATATTCGTTACCAAGCTCCACACCACCATCGATAGACACATTAGTCTTCGTCATAGTCTTTCTCGATTATCTAATGGAATCTCTAGCCCGTTGGATATGATGTATCACACTGGTTGTTGATCGAGTTGAATGAACTTTTCTCTTGATCAAAAAAACACTGGAGAAAAAAGTATTAAGGTCGTTGTCGTAATTTGTATTGTATTTATTGTGTATCATGTGTAGCGATCATCACACCATTTTTCTTTTTTTTTCTGGTCAAAAGGGTTTTTCATCACAATTTTCTGTCGATACAATACAGACAGATTTTGGTGTGTGTGTGTATAAATGGCAAATTGAGTTTGATTCAATTCTTCATTTTCTTCTCCAGTCTTTATAGATATGGAAAGTGTGTGTGTGCGATTCAAGTTTTCTTTTATGATCGAATTGTCTTCTATTTTCTTCTCATGCTATTATTATTATATTCATTGCTCAATTTTCTGGCCTAAAGAAAATGATTTGTTGATTGTGGATTGTAGATTGGAAAGTGGAGAAGATTTTTTTCTGAAAATAAACTCCTAATCGAACGTTTTTTTTTTCTTTGTTTAAAAGAGATTTGTTTGTTTTTTTTTATTATAAATAATGAATAATGTGGGTTTGCAAAGTTTGAAATGTTCATTGATGATTCGCATTGATCTGATGTGTTTGGTCCAAATTTTAATCGAAAGTTATTTTTATATTTTTCTTATTAGTTTTGGCTGTTTAGTTTAGGCACAAATCAAGTATCTAAAAAAAAAACTTGTTCCATTTAATTCGATTTTTTTTTCCGACAGAGGTATTGCCATTTCATTTGTCAAGGCCATTGCCCGATGTTCCACATGATTCGGCTCATCTCCAGCATGGTCTTTTCCAGCATAATCATGTTCCAAATGAAGAGTTTTTTGTTTGTTTGGATCAACAACAGCCACAACAAAAGCAACGGATGTCAATGTCTCAAGAGAATCTCATTGATCCCGAAACTGATCCTAGTTTATACGTGGCTTTATATGATTTTCAGAGTGGCGGTGAAAATCAACTATCATTCCGCAAAGGTAGTGTTCATTGTTATCAAATGAATGATGGATTGATGAATTTTTTTATTTAAATTTTAGGAGACCAAATGAAGGTGATTTCTTCTAATCAAAGCGGTCAATGGTGTGAGGCCATTTCGGCTAACAATCAAATAGGCTGGGTACCAGAGGCATACATCACTCCTATGAGTCTTGACCAACATAAATGGTATCATGGGAGCATATCAAGAAGTCAAGCCGAGCAGCTTCTTTCGTCTGGTATTAATGGAAGTTTTCTTGTTCGAGAATCAGAATCATCTCCTGGTCAAAGAACGATTTCATTGCGCTACGATGGGCGCGTCTATCACTATCACATAAAACAAGATTCAGAAAGACGATTCTATGTTAGGGTGGAATGCAAATTCAATACCATCGCTGAGCTGGTTCATCATCATTCCAACCAACAAGACGGTCTCATCATGATGCTTCTCTATCCGGCCACTAAACATTCAAGTGGATTAGATGCCTGTGTTCGAGATGTTTGGGAAATCAATCGAACCGATATCATTATGAAGCAAAAACTGGGTGGTGGACAATACGGAGATGTTTATGAAGCAAAATGGCGAACTTATGATATGACTGTAGCGGTCAAAACTCTTAAAGAAGACACAATGGCAATGAATGATTTTCTCAAAGAAGCCACCATCATGAAGGAGATGCGTCATCGTAATCTTGTCCAATTGATTGGTGTCTGTACACTGGAACCACCTTTCTACATAATCACCGAATTCATGCCGTATGGCAATCTATTGGATTATCTTCGCAATAAGGAACGAGAACATTTGACAGCAGTGGTATTGCTTTATTTCGCTCAACAAATCGCCAATGGAATGTCATATTTAGAATCAAGCTGTTTCATTCATCGAGATTTAGCTGCTAGAAACTGTCTCGTTGGAGAAGATTATCTTGTCAAAGTTGCTGATTTTGGTCTTGCTCGTTTGGTTGGTGATGATACTTATACAGCACGAGCTGGTGCTAAATTTCCAATCAAATGGACCGCTCCAGAAGGACTTGCTTATAATCAGTTCACTACTAAAAGTGATGTTTGGGCTTTTGGTATATTGTTGTGGGAAATTGCCACTTACGGTATGGCTCCCTATCCAGGCATCGAGCTCAGCGAAGTGTATCACAAATTGGAATCTGGTTATAGGATGCTATGTCCTGAAGATTGTCCGGCACCAATCTATGATCTCATGTGTAATTGTTGGCATTGGGAAGCCTCTCTACGACCTAGCTTTGAATATTTATATAGAAAATTATCTGACATGTATCAAAAATGTGCTGGAGGTTATGCTCTTGATGATTTATCTTCAACAGAAATGTTCATTGATCAATTCAACGACCAAGGTAGTTCGAGTGGTTTTTCATCGAGTACATGTGTTTCAAATACTGCCAATATGGTAAATATAATGACCAATCATCAGCAACAGCAACCAAACATTAATGGTACTGTTAATGTTCCATCACAAAACACTGTTCCATACAAAAAACTTTCAGGCAGTTCACCAAATATTGCCAGTCATTTGTCGATGGCCACGGCTTCTATTCCAGCTAATGAAATCAATGATAGTAACATTCAAGCCGGTTGGCCTTCCAGTTTTTCTGGCATCAATCATCAAAAAAATAATTCCAAATCATCAAAAACTTTGTTAAATATTAAGAGAAATGATGTTTCAATGTTGCCGATGAATCCATCAATTCATCCTAGTGTTCTCAAAATTAAACAAGCTCCCACTCCTCCAAAAAGAACAAGTTCATTCCGTGATTCACAGTATCAAGACAAGCAACCAGGTAAGATTTTTGAAAATATTTTTTGAGTTTTATTTGTGTTTTTTTTTCAAGGCGATGAAGACATTCTGAAAGGAGCTGTTGCATCGATGAAAATGTTCGAAGATATGAGTTCAGTTGAAAAAACTAATGAATCGGCTATTTTGAATACTTCTGTTATTCTCAATGATGAAATGTATTTGTGTAATTCAGATGATCAACGTTGTTCGAATACAATTTCTTCGACATCATCCACTCGCAGTGTATCGAATGTTCCTTTTCAATCACAATCGAAAAACACTAAACAATCAAATCGCAATCCAAAATCTCTTGTTCATGCTTCATCTGAATCGTCCAAATCCAAGACAAAAAGTAGAAATCACACAAAATTATCACCAATTAGTAATTTGGAGTATGAATTTGGTCAAGATTCAAGTCCTGAAATGAAAATTTCACCAAGTTCCGATGTGACGAAAGCAATCAGTCGTTATGGAACTATCCCTAAAAAAACCCAAATAAACGCTTATTTAGATTCTTATAAGTTTTCTATGGAAGCTGATCCGTTTCACAACAATCAGAATAACGCCTTGGAATCTCTCAATTTAGATTCAACAGCTTTCATACCGGACGAAAATATTTTGACTATGCAAAATCATCAAAAAATTCTACTTTCTCCAATGAATTCAAAAGTAGCTTCGACTACTTTTTCGAAAAATTTGAATCCCTCATTTTTTGAAGACTCCTCTCTTAGTTTTCAGAAAAATTCAACGGTAGAAAATTTCAAGTCTTCAATCAATCAACAAAGTTTCAATTTTGTGCGGCAAAAATCTGATTTAACTCATTCAAAAACCAGTGAAAATGTCTCTAAAATGGAGCTCAAATCTTCGATGCGTCATCAGCTTCGAAATAATAAAAATCATCTTCATTTGCTCAAATCGGTTCCATCGCCCAAGCTTCCTACTAAATCGAATTTTGAAATTTCAACCAAAGATAGTTCTAGGGAGGCAGCGGTTTCTTGTCATGACAACTACTTACCACCACCACCTTCTCAATATCGATCTGATGAGCCATCGATCAACAATTTTGCTTTAAATTCGATTGTAAAAAGTGATTCGTCCGACTTTTCTTACAATTCAATCACGGCGAAGAATTATGGTTTGCAGAACAACGAAAACTCTGTGATAACTCTTGATGAAATCATTAGCGTTGAAGATTTTCCTCCTCCTCCTACTAATCTAGATTCTCTAGAATCATCTGTTGCCGATGATTTATTGCCTTCTGTTGAGATGGATAGCAGTTCCAAAAATCATGTAAAAAATACAAGAGATGTTAAAACATCGTCCGACCGGAAAGATTCAGTTGATTCAACTGTCAGCAAAACGTCCAACAAATCAGAGTCAACTAAAATAAGTCCTAGTATAAATTTTGTTAATGAACTGACCGAAAGTCTTCGTGCAAAAGCTCAAAAACAGCAGAACAATAGCAACAACATTAATAACAAAGAATCGGCTACTTCAAAATCTTCCAATCTTGCTCGAGCAAGTTCAAGCGCCAAAGTGGCTTCGTCTTTATTTAAAAGAACCTCCAAGCCTGAGCCCAATTATCCAGCTCCAGCTGTTCCAGTTTTATCGAGTGTTTCCCAGTCAAAGTTTTACACCAAAGACGCCAGTGAAGTTAGTACTAATCAAAGTCCAGCAGTCGATGCAGAATATGTGACTCCCGTTTTGAAAAAAGTGCCTTTCAAACCATTCGAATCTGTTGGTGAACAGTTGAATAAAAGTGATCAAAACTTGGGAGCAACCAAAGTCAAGTCTAAAACTTCAAAGTTGGCAATGTTTTTCAATAGCAACAAACCCCATCAAACAATCTAAACAACAAAAATGAAACTAAAGATATCAACGAAGAGGACAACCTTAGCAAATCGATCATTTCCAATTCAGGTTATGATGCTGATGATGAAAGCAAACGAAATGGCGGTGATTTGAATGCCATCAACAATTATAAAAAGTTTTGGGAAAATCAATCTTTGAGTGTGGGAGAAGCGGATTCGGGTCTTGGTTCGTGTTCATCAAACGCTGCCACCTCAAAAAGCAACGATTCAGTTATTTCGCAATGTTCAATAAATTCGAATAAAAATTTCCCTCCATCTGCTAGTCCAAAATTGAACACAAGGACCAATGTGAATAGCAAAGTAGTAGTCAATTCGAAGCCAGAGATCATAAAGGAGGAGAAAAGTTTCAAGTTTCTGCAGAAAAAAATTGGCGATGAAAATCACGATGAGCTGAGAACAAAGACTGAGTAATAAAAGTCAAATATTCAATTCTGTTTGTTAATTCTATTTATTTTTTGTTTTTCTAGCTTCAAAGCACGACAACCGTTGAAAAATGTCAAGGATAAATTCCAAATCAAAAATGAAGCTACAATGAACAACAATAAGTCAAACAACTCATTCGCGTTGAACAAAGTTGTTCTCAAGCCGGTTTCGACGAACTCCGATAGTTTGAACAAGCCTTTAAAATCGTTGTCTGATAAAAGTTTGTTGGTCGATGATAAGGATAACATGAAATCTAATTGTAATGACCGAGTCTCGTTGATTGAGTTTTCTAAAACAATTGAACAACTTTTGGTTAGCCAGATTGAGGAACATCAAAAATTTAAACCAAATGACTTCAAACAACAACAACAGTTGAGCGTTGACAGTATTGATGCTAAAATTTTGTTGAGCCCAGTCAGTCCTTCGAAACAATCAAGCAATCTAAAATCATTGTGTGATAAAGTTTTAATGTTTCGAAAAATCATGTTTCGCTTATTCTGAACATTCACTTCAGCCTTCGCAGAGATTTCGGTTCCGAGAGTTGCTTACCAAGTTGGAGAAGAATGCTGAATCGTTACGAGCTCGTAGCAACACGGATCGTACATTTAATTTTGAAATGTCGAATCATTTGTTCAATGAATTGCTCAACTCTGTTCGAGAAATCATCGTTTTCATACAAAAATGAAATGTCTCTCTTTATTCTCAATTATTTTTTCTGATTTGATCCAAATAAGTGCCAAATGTGATTAGTTTTTTTTTTCCTCTCCTCAAATCAAAAAACTCAATTTTTTGATTTGTTTTTAGGGCTTTTCTCTTTAAAAAATATTATTTTCATTTTACTCATCTTGTTTGGATTTAGTTTCTGGTTGCTGGTTCAAAATCATCAAACACTGTTTTTATCCCATTTTTTTTTTCTTTGAAAGACCAATTGCAGCAAAACAACAAAGGCATCTAGTCCATTATTTTTTTTATAAAACGAAAAAATTGATCAAAAATTCATCATTCATTTGAAAAGCATTTGTAAAATCATTTGAAAAATTAATAAATTTTATTTAATTTAGGGAATTTGATTCCAAAATTCACTTTCCTCCCAGTGTTCCGCACAGTGTTTTCACACTCTCCCAATTGTTTTTCTTTCCATGATTTGTTCAATGATGTTCCATTATTGTCGTTGAATCAATAATCCATTGGCCAAAAGTTCTGGCTCCATGTTTCTGAACAAAAATCTCTCGAACACCTGTTTGAATTTGGCTGGCTGGGCTTGGTGGAGATTGTGGGCACAATCATCAAAAGCCACCAGCCGGCTGCCAGGAATGTTTTTCACCAAATGCTTGGCTTGATCGTTTTCAACGAAAAAATCCTTAAAAAAAAATGTTTTTTGAAAGTTTTGTGAAAGTGGTTTAAGCATTGTAATACCACTTACTTTTCCTCCCTGAATCACCAAAGTTGGAATATTGATTTTTTTCAAACCTCCCTCATCAGGTCCCAACAAGCCATCCGGGTAATCTTGTTTGAATTTGGCGATCATGTCCATATGCTTGTCCCAAAGTTCAGCCACAGTGCTTTCATCCCCATAAACTTGGGCATATTTTTTCAACATATCTCGATCCCAATTGGCTACGTTTCTAGTCCACAGAATGTTTTTTGTTCCGATTTCGCTGGCATATGTGATGAGACCTTGTAGAACCAAGGCCTTAACTCTTGGAAATCGCAATTTACTAGCTATAATCAAGGCAACTTTTGCTCCTTCTGACCATCCGTATAAAGCAAATTCTTTGTGTCCTAAAAGCTGAAATTGATTTAATAAAATTTTTTTTTAATGAAAAACTGCCCAAAACTTACTTCCATCAATTGAATCATACAATCGGCATCATTTTCTAAGACATTTTTTCCTTTACCTCGTTCCGGTGGACGGGATCGACCCCAACCAGGTAGATTCGGTATAATCATGGTGAAACGTTTCAAATCAAAACAATTCTTGTTGTTCGGATCGATTTGGATGGAGAAATCACTTTCGGCCGTGCCCATGCTTCCTGGAATGATAAGCAAAACGTGTTTTCCATTTCCATGAATTTCGTAGTGAATTGGATAGCCATTAATCTCGAATACACTCATTGTGTTGTTTCATTAAATTATTTTAAATTTTATTAATTTATTTGATCAATAACTAATCAACTACCAAGATTGACCAAATTTTTTTTGAAAAAAGGAAAAAACTCATCAACTTTATGTGGTTAGTATCGAACAGCAACTAAGATCGCTTCCAACCATTCACGAGGATTAGAAAACGTTTTTCTTTTTCTCTTCCTAGTTTGTTGTTTTTGTTCATTGATACTACCTTCTCTCGCCATCGATTCAACTCATTAGTTTTACACAGAAGAGGATACTCTTTTCCTTTTCAATGATTTCTTCCTAAATCCATTCGAATGTTTAATTTTTTTTTTCTATTGAAAAACTAGAATGATTGATCTGGGTTAATGAGAGATGGTGAAAGAAAGAGAAAATTAACTCGACTTCGAAGACTCCAACAAATGTCGAATGCTGTCGAGCTGCTTTTTTGCAACAACAAAAAAAACCAGTTTCTGTTTCTTAGCCAAGAGAAAACTCTGTCTCGCGGTTGATCTATTTTCTTAGTTCAATTAGAAAAATTAGTTTCTTATCTTATTTGAAACTTGATTATGAGAATCTTTATGCAATTTTTCATTGTAATTGTAATTTGGATTTTTTAGTGGAGAATTATGAATTATAAGTAAAACCACGTCATTTTATCGCCTGAAAGTTGTCTCTCATGTTCTCGATGGTTTTATCATTCATTTTTTTCTTCTTCTTTGAATTGAATGGCACGAAATATCGTAATTTTATGCAAAAAAATTTCTATGAAAACAAAAATCATTGATTTTAAATTAATGAGGTTTGATTGAAAAAAAAAAACAGAAAATTTGTTTATCAATGAATCAGATTGAAATTTTGTTGTTGTTGTTGGATCAACCAATAGATCAACAAACTGAATTAAATTTCAATTTAATTCAGTTTTAAACTTGAAAATCCTTCATTCTCTAAATCCAAAAATAACCTTTCGGGATTTATCTAGTTGTTGAATTATTTCCTTGAGTTTTGGAGAATTTTAAACAAAAAAAAAACAACTACGTTATAGTTATAACGTGATAATGACGTAATTTTTTTTTTTTAATTAAAACTTTATCCAAAACATTAATTTTATTTAATTTTTTTTCGTTTAATGTAATCTATGTTGTACACTAGACAGATTCATGGCTGATTAGGATATTTTTGAACGGAGAAAAGTCAAAAAAAAAAACTACCCTAAAATGATAGACTTGATAGAGTTAATTCCTTGATTTCTATTCCACTGTTTCCTGTTATTGTTTTTGATCGAATTTCATGTTTCGAACCGGTCAACAAATGAATGGAATTTTTTTGGTATAAAAACTTCAAGAACTGAATCAAAATTTAAGAACTGAATTTGAAATTGAAAAAAGCATTCAATTTTTTTTTCTCTGATTTGAATTCAAATTATATAATAAAAAAAAAGATGAAAAACTTGATATTTTTGTTTTTTGTGGCCATTTTTGTTTCCACTAGTTTGGCATCATTCATCTCACCAAATGCAAGAAGAGTTCCAATGCAGAAGAAAAGTTTCACAAGCATTGGCTGCTTGGGAACATTCGATCGTTCCAAGTTTGCTCGATTAGATCGTATTTGCGATGAATGTTATCAACTGTATCGTGATCCACAACTCCACAACACTTGTCGAGAGTTTTGCTTTAAAAACGATGTTTTTCCAGCTTGTGTAGAAGCGTTGCTGTTGTCGCACGAGGAGAAAGAGCTAGACGATTTGGTCAACGAAATGTTGGGCTAAGCTATTGTTTTATCGTCACTAATTAAATTTTATTTATGAATCACTGCTGGAAGACTTTAAAAATAAAACGATATTTTTATAAAAACTAAATCAACTTTTTGCTTAAAATTTTTTTTAAAAAAAGTTGGATTAAACGCCTATTTTTGTTTATCACAGTTGTTGATGAAACTTAGCCTTTAACCCAAAAACTGATGTTTTGTTTTTTTCCAATTACTTGCCATCCAAAACCAAAACCAGTGAGCTTCTTGAAAAAGCTCAACTTTTAACTGTTTTCAAATTGAAAATTTCAAGAGTTGAAAAAAATGATAGTTTATAAATAGACTCTGTAGAAAATGACGTATAATTTTAGCTGACAAACGAATAGTTTTTCTTCACCAAGAACCATTCGGCAAGAATGAAGAACAAAACAACAACATTGAAACGTTTTTTTTTCATCATTCGAGCTCAACGGTTCGAGCCACAACAACAGCAACAAAAAACCGTTGAATGGAAAATCCTTAACCTCAATTTGGTTTAAGAGGAGTTTTTATCTCGAAAATCATTCATCAGAAATATCGTTATCAGAGTTTTTTTTACCTCAAAACATAATTAAATAGTTGATTCTTTATTATAAGGTGTTGGTTGTTCAATTTATTTGTCTAAAAATTTTTCCAAAAGTAAAACTATGTTTGCAACATTTTTGATTTCACTCCAAAGTTATTTATGGTTGGTTTAAGTTAAAAAAATATCGATAAAACTACGTACGTGGTATCATGTTGTTTTATAACTGGAAAAAACTGTTTTTTTAGTTGAATTAGAAAAATTTAGCTACAAACAAATTGTAAAACTTGATTTTTTACAATTTTATTTTTTTAAAATTGAATTATCATGCGATAATTTAAAAAAAAAATAAAAAACACGTTATAACGTGGTAATTTATTTCATACGATTATTTAATTATTCGATTTCAATCTTTTTTTTGAAATTTTGAAATATTTTTTATATATTAAATAATAATATTAATAATAATAATATTTTTTTAATATTTTTTATCGAAAAAAAAACTAGGCCAACTAAAAAATATATTTTAACATATACACTTTCTGCTGTAATAAAAAGTGTACACTATCTACGGATTTGTACCCAATGCATCATACCATGGTTAAAAAAAATTCAAGTGTCTCGAAAAAAGTGTTCCATCCGTGTTTGGATTGTGAAAATAAATAATGATACTGAAAGCATGATATTTGGAAAAAAACCCAAGGATGTTACATCATAAAATCTGATATAGTTGATATGAATGTTTTAACCCTTCCAATGCCGAGCTAAAATTTAGTGAAGGAGGATTTTTTCGTTTTTTCAAAAATCAATGTCAAGCACAATGTTTGGCTGTTTGATATTGTGATACATATCTTCCAAAACAAAATCAATCTCAAAACAGTAACTATATATCCGGTTGAAAATTTTAAAAGATTGATAAGAATTACTGAGAAATTTTTTTTTTTTTTTGGATCAATTTGGCGATTTTACCAATAATAAAATGAAAATAATTATTTAATATTTGTTTCCATTGAAAAATAAAAATAAAAACAACGCATTGTGTGATGAAAAACAATAAAACCTCAAATATTTTTGACATAAAAACATCCAAAAAAAATCTTCCATTTCTATCATCGACGGCTTAACAAAGTATTAATCAGACGTTTTTTCTTCTTTTTTTTCTGCTTTCTCATGTCGAGATGACTGGGAAAAAAATTTTTACAACAAAATATTATGACAATTATGACAATCCAAGCAAATATTCTCTTGAATGTCACTTGTTGGATGGCTCCGTACAGAAACCATGCAAATTGACCATCAATTTTGAGCTGAATTTTGTTTCGATTAAACAGAGAAAAAAACCCATCAAAAAAATTGGTTAGTGATTTTTTTTTCTCTAAAACTTTTTGATAAAAATTTGCTTTTAATTCTTAAGAGATTGATGATTTAACCGGCTTGAAAAGAGACAGCAAATTACCAACAAATATCGACAAAGAAAGATGCTTAACAATTTTGATCAAGAACAAAATTGATACCATCGATTTAGTGGTAGCGAAAAAATCTCTTTGTGATGAATTGGAGGAAGAATTGAACCAATTCCTCTCTAGAAAACAATACAAAAAAATTGAGAAAAATTTTGAAAAGTATATTCGATTTGATTTAGCAGAAATATAATGTTTTTATTTTGTTCTAATATAAAAACAGTTTTATCAGAGAAAGATTTCATGATTATGACACTGACGAAGATGGTGAGCTTTCCTACGAGGAAATAATGACAATGCTAGGACAGCTGAATATTGAGTTCGATGAAACCGAAGCCAAAACTTGGTTCAAGGTTGTGTTAAGTTTGATAAGACAATAAATTTATTGAAATTTTTTCTTACCTAGGCTAAATCTTTCCATAATATAGAAGACAAAAGATTGAATCTCGAAGAGTTCATTTCGTTTTACCACTGTCTTTCTAATTCAAGAGCTCTGGATCGACAGTTTCGAAAGTAATGTTTTGTTTTGTAGATGGTTTATTTTTTTAAAATTCTTCATTTTTTTCAAAGGTGTAGCAATAGAGGGTATTCCACAGTGGATCAAATCAAAAAATTTTTCAAAAAAGTTCAAAAAATTGAAATGTCTGATCAAGAGATTGTCGAGTTGATTGCCAAACATGAGCCATTAAACTCGAGCCAACCAATTCAGTTTTTCACAATCAAAGGCTTTCACAACATGATTTGGTCTCCCGAATTCAGCATTTTCAACTCATCAGTTAAGCAAAATATGACACGTCCTTTGGTCGATTACTATATTTCAACTTCTCACAACACTTATCTTCCTGACATTCAAATCAACAGTGAATGTGATTCAAAACCTTATCGTGCTTATTTGCAAGGAGGTTGCCGATCGGTAGAAAGTCAGTGTGAAGCTGAAATTCTCTGAAAAGTATTAATGATTTTAATTGTTAGTTGACATAAAGGATGGAGATGAAACTAATGATAACGAGCCCGTTGTGGACCACAAAAGAGCTTTCACAGATGAAATCACTTTGAGAGAAGTTGTGGAAACGATCCGTGATCATGCTTTCGAGTATTCTCCCTATCCGATTATCATTTCGTTGGAAAACAACTGTGAAAAACCGGAAAGCGAACAAAAAGCAGCAAAAATATTTGAAGAAGTTCTCAAAGGTGAATAAGAAAACTTTTGAACTGAAAAGTAATCTTTTTCAAAATTATTAAGATTATCTGATCACTAAACCATTAAATGAAGATGAAACCAAATGGCCTTCACCTGAGCAATTGAAAAACAAAATCATTATCCGAGGAAAACGTTCAACTGAATTGTCGAATTTAATTTGGTACGGTACCACGAAAAAACTCGAATCTTTCACCACTGAAAAATGTAAGTTCCAACAAGAAAAAATTGGAAAAAACTGATTTTTTTCTATAATGAAAGGGAATTATTATAATAGCTTTTCCTTAGAAGAACGTGATTCAAAAAAATATTTGAAAAAAGATCTCCAAAATTATCAAAAAATGACTTCTAAATATTTGACAAAAGTTTACCCAAAAGGTACACGGATCTTCTCAAGCAATTACAATCCGATTCCTCATTGGAGAGCTGGCGTACAAATGGTTTCATTGAACTTTCAAACTCAGAAAACACCGATGGCCATCAATAAAGCTTTGTTTGAGAGCAATAACAATTGTGGCTATGTACTGAAGGCAGATTGTATACGCAATCCCAGTATTCAACTACCAAATCAAAAATGCTCGATGATCATTTCTGTCCTTTGCGCTAACAACTTGCCTCAGCAAGAAGGAATCCCAATGAATCCTTTTGTTGAAATAACTATAATCAATCCAAAATCAGCTAGAAAACAATCGTTCAAAACTAGAGCTGCCAAGAGAAATGGTGAAAAACATTGAGTGGAAATTTTTGAATGATACCAATTTTTCCTTTTTAGGTTTCAATCCTGAATGGAATCAAAAATTTAAATTTAGCATCTCGGAACAATCCAAATCGTTGACTTTTATTCAGTTCAGGATAAAGAACAGAAAATATTTCAAAAAAAATTCTACCGTTTTGACCAGAATTTTCGCTTTCGATTCGATTCAAGAAGGTAGAGTGTCTGGGTTTTTAATTTCGAATAAAATTGGGTTTTTTTTTTTAATAGGCATTCGAAATATAACATTTGAATCGAATGAAAAGCAACAATCCACGGCGAAACTTTTTGTTAAAATTGAAAAAATCTGGTTTAAAAGAAGCGCTAGGACATTTTTTGGAACTTTTTGAAGTAAGAATCAAAATTTTTTAAAATTTATTGAATTAATTTGAAAAAAATCAAATATCCATGATCATGTTTGAATCGATTAAATCTTTATCATCATCATGATCGTTTTTTTCATCTTCATCATCATCCTCATCACTTCCCATTGTTTTGCCTTTTTTAGAACTCTTTTTCTTTGAACTTTTCGAAAGTGATTTGCTTTCAGTGTTGGTGGCATAGGGTAGAGCAAAGTCTTTTTTGTTATAAGCTCTGGTCAGAGCTGCTTTAGACTTGGAATCGACTTTTTTCATTGGATCTTCTTCTCCGGCCCATAGGCAATATTCCAGTATGGAATCCATATCATCTTTAACCAGAGAATAGTGTTCAAGTAAATCTAAAACTGAAGAGAGGCCTTGTTTTTCAGATTTTAACAGTGGATCGATTATACGTTTTCTCAATGGCTCAATATAATCAAGAATAAACGAAAGTTTTGAGCCATTAATGGCAAGCGACATATGACCAGTCAATTCATCGATTGTACGATTATTTTTGTTGGTGGTCGACAGCTTACCCATGAACTGAGGAAATTGGGGGAAGCCAAGTCCGTTACTGCTTCGCATATAGGCTCCAGGCATGACCGATGCAAAAGCCGCTTGAAGCGGTAGTAAAGACCATGCTTGATTGGATCGAACTTCTTTCTCAATAATATCTCCATGAGATATTGAATCAATTGATTTGTAAACTCGTTTCAATTGTTTAGCAACACTAGATCTTTAGAGGAAAATATTATGAGATAATCAAAAAACAAGACTTTAAACTTACGTTCTACTTGATAGATTAACAGAAATATAATTTTCATAAACAAACAAGGGCATTATGGAATAATCACAAAAAAATAAATCTGATTTATCGTTGAAAGACATTAAAGCGTATTCTTGACCCGTGCTGAAAACTTTTTTAATGGCATCAAAAGGACCCTAGAAATTTTTTTTCAATTAAAAGGTTTAAACTTGACATTATTTCAAACAAACCAATTTGATATCCTTTGTTGGTCTTTCATTGTGGCCCATCTTCTCATTGTTTTTGGAGAGACCAACGGCTAGCATCGAAAGATTATGAACACTTTGTCGAATGTCGTAATTGGATGAAATGATGGATTCACTCAAAGTATCGGGAGAAACTTTGATATTCTCTTTGAAAGCAATCGACATCAAGAATGCTTTGATTTGTTCTAATTTGGGCTTGTGAAACCTCAAGTCGAAACAATAATTGACTAGCGATCGCATTTTTTGATCACCTCGATCATTACAAATACAAATCAAAGGTATCTTAGTTGTTTTAATGAGTTGTATCAATTCAGCGACTCCACCACGATCTTCGTTTCCAGACATACCATCAACTTCATCCATGATAATACAATGCTTCAAAGTTAATTTACAATCCGTTTGCTTTTCTGACGATTTGAAAAAATCTGTCAACTTAGTGTTCCTCAACAATTCTTTGACATTTTCATTCAAAGACTTTTTATTACGACTGTCTGAAGCGTTCAGTTCCATAAAATCATAACCGAGTTCTTGGCAAACCAATTTGGCACTAGTAGTCTTTCCCACACCAGGAGGACCACTTAACAGAGTGGCTTTGAAACCAGCTCCATCATCAGGTGCCCATTTTCCGAAACCAGGTTTTTTATCAAAGTTTCTTTGCCAATCTTTCAACCATTTTATCAATTTGTTTAAGGGACTTTTGTCTCCTTGTTGACCAACAATTTGTTTAGTATTAGAAGGTTTATATTTGTCTACCCACAATTCGGAAACCTTTTTTGGTTCAATTATACGAGGAAGTGCTGGTTTTTCGAATGACATTGATTTTTTTTTTTTAACTTCTCGTTTTATCTCAGTTATATTTTGCAAAGTTTTTGGGCTTTCTTGGCTTGTTTTCACTTTTGGATCATATTCAACTTTTGTATCCTTTATTTTGGCTTCTTTTTTAGATGCTGAATGATGGACAGAAACCTCCTTTTTTTCATTATTCTTGTCTTTTTCAAACTTTGATTTTGAAATGACTTGAGTGTAAGTAAAATCAGGATCTTGTTCAACACTCGTCTTGGGAATAATTTTTGATTGATTTTGAATTTTCTGTTCTTCAATCTTGTTTCCATTTGCTCCGTTAGATATTTCATTTTTCTTGGGATTCTTCAATTGAAAATAATTTAATATATTGTTTTTCTGTTTGGGTGTGGATGAAGTTTTATTTGAGTTTTCACTCGAAGCTTTCGAATCAGAATCTCGAACTTTTTCTTTGCCATCACTCAGTTTTTTGGCCCGAGCTTTGGCATTTTTTTTTATATCATTTATTGAAAACTCGTTATCCTCTTCATCACTATCAAGTATGATTCGTTTCTTTTTCTTGGATTTTTCTCTTGCCAAAATAGTTTTTTGCATAGAGCTTTCATCATCGTCACTACTACTGTCCAGAATACGGTTTTTACGTTTCTTCATCGAATTCATCATTTATATTAAAAACAGTTTGAAAAAAAAAAATTTGAGAAACTTGGAAAAATCTTAGGATAAAATAGAGAAGTGAGCAGATTAAAGAGAACTCAAAAACAAAATAAAATAATTAGGCGCGAAATGCATGGGAACTTGTTTTGCGAAAAACAACAACCAGCCTATTTAGACATTTCCCGTTCAAAAACAAAAAAAAAACAAAGCTTTCAAACTCTGTCGATAGAAGGCGTTTGTCATTTGAAAAAAAATTCGAATCAAAAATACTCCTGGATTTTGTTCCTCTAGTATTCAGCAAATTTTACTTCAAAAATTGAGCCCGAAAAAAAACGGCACATTCAAAACTTTTTAATCAAAAGTTTTCTAGATTCGTTTTTGGTTCGTTACCGAAAACTATTAACAACCAGTTTTTTTCCAAATTAAAAGAATGTTTTTCACAGAAACATTCATTTGGAGCAGAAAAAATTTGTTCAACATTGGTTTTCTTTTCGAGAAGACTACGATACAAGACAAAGATGGTGATAATCGAAAATAACTTTGAATCGTTGTTAATGATTCGTTTTCTTTTCCTTTCATCATCATCTTTTTCTTCACGTTTCCACATCTGTCTGTGACATTTCGAGACATTTTTATTTTTAGTCAAAAAAAAGGTATTTTTTATTTATTAAACTATTCTAAAACTATCATAATTTTGCGTAGATTTGTATCTGGCTCTCTTACTCTATCTGATGAAGAAACAGTGAGCTCAATTTTCAGATTTTTCTCATTTCTCAAGTGATCTCGTGTTTTCACAGATATGGTGGTTTTTTTATATTCAAATTTTCCACTGTTGAATGGCTCACTCTATTAATAAACCGAAAGTGGACACTTTGTGTGTGTGAACGATGGTGCTTTATTATCATTCGGTAACATGAAAGAAAATGTTTTATGACCTATGTTCAAATATATGAAAGTGGTTTTTTTTCGAAATGTGCTCGTTCCAAATTGCAAATTCGAATAGTGATCTACCATTCAAATTACTATCATCGGTTATATTCGAGAAAAAATATGTTCTATCGGTGATCGTTTAATTTTGCTTCGAAAATTGTTACAAAGTTTTTGAACTATCTTCTTGTCAACTTCTTCGTCTTCATGTTCGAAGTAATCATCGAAGACAACAACGACAACTCTTCTTTCGCAAAAAAATTTTGAGGCGGAATTTCAGTGATTGTTTCCCGTTGATGATGACTTCCAACAACAACAACACCCGCCACAACATCGGTAACAGAAATTGTTTTGTTTAAATGTAGCTGTAGCGAGATTGCCGCATCCAAAAAAAAACACGAGCATCATTTTCACTGTTTCTATCGTGTTGTTGTTGTTATTGTTTGATGTCTGTTAGTTTGCCTTCTTGTTTGGGGTTTTCGCTTAACTCGCATCCAACCCAAGAGAAGAGATACATTCAAGACACAACTACTAACAGACAAATACATGCACACAGGATAATAACGAAACGATGGCTTGGCTTCACAATCGAACACTTGAAAGTTTCAACATTTCTTCTTTTTCATTCTTCCAATCGGTTTTTCGTAGGTTGGTAGGTTGTGGTTGGAGTGTCGCCTTCTTCTTCGTCGTCGCCGCCGCCGCTGTTCAAACTACTGAGTGACAAGATCATTCTTTTTTTAAACTTTAAAAAAAACAACAACAACAGCACTTGAAACTTGCCGCACATCCTGATCATCACAAACGCCAGTAGAACACTGCTAACGAGTTCGACATCGAATCCCAACGCACATATCAATCAAACAGCCAATCAATCAATCAATCGGGTTAAGCCATACATTGATTTAATTAGCAACCGAAAAAATTTAAATTACCCGTCGTTTTTGGGTTAATTTATTATGAACAACCAAGCTCAACAACCACATCAAAATGAACCACCAAATTGAACCCGAAAATACATCAAACCAGGAAAGAAACTGAAGGAATTGATTTAGATTTTTTTTTTCTTGTTCTTCAATCACTAGTTAGAAGTGAATGCGGTGTTTTAATGAAGTGCCATGGTTTCCTAAATATATATCTAAGAAAAAAAAACAAACATTCGGTTTAAGTGATCTGATCATAATAAATAATCATCGTACAATACTTCAGTCAGTGTTTCTGTTACCAAAACCAAGAAAAAAAGTTCCCGGAAAACAGTAACATCTGTTTGTGATTTGTCGTAGTGATTTCTTTCTCTCTCTTACTCAATGTTTCAATGGCTCACACTCTTTCAAGAAGAACAATAAAAAAAAATCTTGGAAAAAAAAATACGATAATCGGATTTCGAGCTGAAGAACCGTGAACCTGAAGAAGCCTAGAATTCTTTCAAACCAAGTAAGTCTAGCTCTATTCGAGATTTTTTTTTTTTTACACGATTTTTTGATGACCCTTCTCTTGGAGAGCTACTCTTGGAAAGTTTTTCTCGAAGGCATCGTATTTCTATTTTTATTCGGTTTTTATTTTTTTAGGTTTAGGTAGTCATAACAACAAGAATAAGATGATTTATTTTCAAAACAATTATTGTTATTTGACTATTAAATTCCCTGTTCTGTATTTTAAATTTATTACGATGCATGGATGAGAACAAAACAAACACTGCAAACATAAACCAAGCAACAAAAACAACAAATAACCATTCTAATAGATAGCTTTGGTTCGGGAATTCCATAGGAAATCAAACTGTAAAAGAATTCACTCATGCCAATCATTGACAAAGAGCTGGAAATTCGATTTTTTTTGTTTAAACTCTTTAAACGTTTGTTGTAGAGGTGGGGAGAAAGGGTAGCCCTAGAACCAATAATGAAATAATGATAGAATAGAATTGAATAAATATACCGTTGAGACCCGTACAAACAAACAGACTCCGAATTTCGTTTGGGTTTGATGTAAATGATGAGCCGACGCATTCAACCATCTCTCAACCAGCCCACAGAATCGGTGCCAAAAAAAACAAAAAGCATCTCTCAATCTCGGGACCTCGAGTCTTTCAAGATACATTTCTAGGCAATTTTTTTACATCTGTATTTATTTTCTTAGGGCTCCTTTCGTTAGTTAGGTTTTTTTGAGAATCTCTTTCTAGGGTCTAGTTTTTACAAAACTAGAAAATGAAATGGACCGCGCAATCTCGTTTTGTTTGGTCTGGTTTTTGAATTTTTTTTTTTTTTTTTTTATTCAGAACTCGCCAAGATTTTTGTTTTGTTTGTTTGTTTGTGTTGTACGCAACCAACCAAACAAGAACAATATTTTGTTGGTGTGGTAACACTGTGTGTAATCGGCGCCTTACAGTTACAGTCTAGAGATGTTTTTTCTTTTCTGAAATGAATCTGAATTTATGCCATATCAGAATCGAAGAAGAAAGTTCAGGTTGATTCTGTTTGTTTTTGCTGAGATTTGTTGGTTTGTTTAGATTGTGTTGTTAGGAGGAATAAGTGTGGGCATGTCTGCCCCACTTTAGCCAATCTCTAAAACTTTTAAATCAACTTTTAAAAACAGAAAAACTAGACTTTCATCATTTTTGGGTTGTTCAAGTTTCTAAACCCATTTCAATATATTGACATCATCTTCTAATGATGATATTTTTTTTTAAATATTTTAAAAATCGTCAAGTACGTTGCTTTTGTTGTTTTCTCGTGAAATATTTAAATTTTTTAAGAAAATCTATTAGGCCCTAGAGTCTCGAGGACCTAGAGACTAATGATGGAAAACAAACGATTTTTTTTAAAAATATTATCAAAAACAGTGTAAAAGTGTTTTAAGTGAAAGTGCAGTTTTTGACTTTGTTTCTTGGCGTTTTAGCGTTTTCCCTATGTGATTAAAAATCAACGTTTAACAACAACAACAATTTTTCTTCACTTAGGCTAACATCATAAATTTTATTTAAGAAAAAATTCATCATCATCGTCATGTTGTTTACAAACAGAAATGAAATAATAAGACATTATTTCACTCATACTTACACACACACCTTCTGTAAACACAGCCTAACCATTACCAATCATCGATTTATTATGATAAAACAAATTTTTTTCCTTCAAGAAATGAATTAATCTATGGATCTATGGAGAGAAGGAAAAAAAAAGTGGAAAATCAATAATTGAATAAGTGACTTGAGGAACGTACGATTCAAAGATTCGTGTAGAAACTCGTTCGTCATACCTTTCAAACGTAAGTTTTTCATTTTCTTTTTTAAGGTTTTGATTGCGCTTCAACAAAGCAAGAATGCTGTCTGTTGTTGTAATGGTTCTGTATTGAAATTTAAATTCAAAACTCTTTGAATTTAAATTCGAAACTCTTGAAAATTTAAAGAGCTTCATCACCTGGATTGGTGATCAATCTGATAAAACAATTTAAACCTTTAGGAAAACAATCGATGACAGCTAATCGCGTTTGGCAAAAGTTCTTCACTTTTATTTTTGACCACTTTCCAAAGATATTGGGGTTGGTTGTTCAATCATAAATTAACATATTTATGATTGATAACTAGAAACTTTTGGTGTCAAAAAAAAACACTTTTACGAAGAAAAAAAGAGATTTTCAAAGTTGAAACAGGGCAGAACGCCGTCATAACGCGTCATAGCGGTCACAAATCTTGTCCGCTTCGGACAACGACCAAACTACTATACTATATGATAGGATATGATGATGCATTTCTGTCATGAAAATTTATGATTATTGATTTCATTCATTCATTTTGGTTGAGAATTTTCTGTGTTGAACAATAAACAGTCGTTTGTTTGTTCCAAAACTTTTCTATCAAAAAATATTTTTTGATAGAAAACTTTTTCCAAAAAAAAAAATTGTATTCAATTGATGATGTTTAACGTTTGTGGTGATTAATTTTTCGTTTTTTTTTTTTAGAAAGGAAAAAAAACCTCTCGTAGATTATCATTGCTTTAGTATAAGTCATCATCATGTGAAACAACAAACAATGGAATTGAACATCTTCATTTAGAAATAGAAGAAAGATTTTTGTTGTTGTTTTTGTTCAAATGATAAATCGTTTTATTGGAAAATTTTTTCTAAATAAAATTAGTGAAATGATGATTACAAAGATGATGATGGTAATAATTTTAGAAATGATGATTAATTCCTTGATTTCTAAATTTAAAGTTTTTTTTTAAATATTGTTATTCGAAGCTGAATTCTGAATTCGAACAACTAGAATTTGAAGATTTCAAAAATCTTCAAATAGAACAAACAATATCATAATCACCTGAATCACAAATTTCTGGCTAAATTATTCGAATAGCATTTTTTTTCTAAATAATAAAAACTCGAATGCACCTACGTAAATCAAAGTTTAGTTTGTTCTCTAGTTCACAACAACAGCATAAATTTCATCTAGAAATTCATAAATATAAAACGGAGAAAAGATTGTTTTTCAGTGGTGGTTCACACAAACACACACACACACACACATTTAATTATACTCGACTAGATTAAGTAGTTTTTAAGGTGAAGGTTCATTTTCTCGTTAGTTTAAGTGATTGACCATCGTTTGTCCATTTGTTTGTTTGTTTGGTTGATTTGTATTTCCATTTTATTCGCTTTTATTTGTACTTTCTGTTTGTTGTGATTTTCTTCTTCATTCAAATATATATTTCCACTGTTGCGGTTGTTTAATTGTTGTCCATTTCAAAGGTTGATTTGATTTGGATCGATCCAAAGGAACAACAACGCGAGAATGGAAAAATCCTTTTTTAGAGCATGAAAAAGATTTTATTATTTTTTATTTTTTTAGACCATTTATGGGGTTGTTGTGGTGGTGGTGGTTTTTCTTGTGAAAATTTTTCTCCAAATCATTTTTTATCACGGTTGTGTGGTTTCGAAATTTCTGTTTAATATTAATTTTTGTTATCTCAAAAAAAAAAACTATGGCTAACCACAGGCTACAAAAAAAAAACTCGAGTTGCTGTTTTTTTTTCGGATAAAAATTTTGATTCAAAAAAATCCGGAAAATATTCCTAATATTCCCAATAACAACAACAACTGGATTGTGACGACGATAGGCTACCAAAAAATAGAAAGCCATCAGATTAATAATTTTTTTTCTTCTGATGATTGATGATGGACAACATAACAAATTGAATACTCTCGCGCATATTTCCTCGCGTATTTCTTCACTAAAAGGCCCGAGAGACAACTAAAACATTTAAAAAAAAATTTTTTTTTTAATTCAAAAAAAAAATTAAGTTTGAGATAAAAGACTGGCCACCACTGGCCATCGTCAATATCACATTATCGTCGTATTAATTCGATTTTTTTGTCTCGTTGTTGTTGTTGTTGGAAGGCTGTTTTTTCGGTTGTTCACTCTCATCATCATTATCATCATCATCCACGTGCAACAATTCGAAATCAAAACAATTTGGATTTTGTAGATAGAGTTCGAGATTTTGCAATGGTATTCGAACTATCCCAAAACGGCACCATCCAGAAATGGATTTCAATAGTTGTACGGCATACTCTTGGCTAGCTCCGATCATGTCGTAAGCTTGCAATGACAGAAGTATATCGCCCGAACAAAATTTTCCACTTCGATCGGCAACACTATTCGGTATGATTTTCCAAATCACCAATGGTGTATTGAACTCTTTGCCACCAATCAGATTGAAACCGATTGGTCGATGTTTCTCGATCAACAATGAAACAAATCTCAATTGTCCAAGCTTGGTATAGTCGATCGGTTCGATCTTGTTCAATTGACAACCTCGAAACAGAGAGGATATGGCAAAATCAGCAAATTCATCATCTCCTGTTTGTTCATCAACAATGGTGGCAGATTGGTTTGGTGATGAATTTGAATCCGTTTCACTATCATTTATCGTTTCGGATAGTCGTGTGATTGTTTTGTGTCTGTTCAACGCTATTCCCTGAGATATTTGATTCCATATGTTAAAATATTCTACATTGACTGGTACTTTTACACCGTGAAACATTCGTTCATAGAGTTGAAGCTGTTGTACACGTCCGGCAACTTCTTTCTTCAAATAATCTATCACCAAATTAAGACCAATGATTTTGTTGTTGTATTGGGTTTTCAAACGTTTTATCGATTGATTTTTCTGCTCAATGGCAGTGTCGATCTCTTCCTCGATGGCGTTCTTCAACATCATCAATTGGCTTGTTGCCTTTCTTGTTGTTTCAAATAGAATTTTCTTGTTGTTTCCTGTTGTTGGTTTGTTATCATCATTATCAAACAACAACATCATACAATTGGCAATAGTGGTTTTAGTTTTATCCTTATTAAAATTATTATCAGCAGAAAATTTCGATACCACATTCTGAAAGTTTTGATTGTGATTCGTTGTTTTGAGGCATGCTTTTAGTAGAAAATTTTCATGTTCAAGCTTACGACATTGATGTTCCATTTCATTAGACTGTTCGGCTTGCAATAGAGCTTTGCACGAAAGCTTGGCAAATGTCAATGCTATTATCATTAGCTCAGGCTCGATACTGTTTAGAAAAAGTTGGCTCGCTTCATCATCATCATAATCAGTGCTGACCGAATCATATGATTCATCATCATCTTCTTCGTCACCCGTTTCTTCCTCCTCCTCCTCCTCTTCATCATCATCAATAGCATCATCAGTGGCATCATTTCCCGAACTTTCAATATTTACTTGGTTGTTGTCGTAGCTGTTGCTCTGTACAACTTTACTCTGATGATCATTGATGATCATCTTGGCATCCTCAATGTTTCCATCATTGGTCGTCGTCGTCGTAAAGTTTTCTACTGTTTTTTTATTATTATCATTTCTATTTGTATCACCTTCTTCATTGAACACGCTTCCATCATAATAGTTTTTTGAATAATTTTCCTGAACTTCCTGGTTGTTTTGGCTGTTCTGGTGGCTAGTGGCTGTTTTCAACATACCAATTTTACTCAATAAACTCACATAAGCGGCATCGAATTGGGATTCCAATCTTTTAAAAACATTCAACTCTTTTAACGGTATGTTTTGCATAATGCTTTTCGTTGTTCAAAAAAAAAATTTTTGTTTTGTTCTGTTGGGCTATTCCTGTTGTTGCTATTCTGATACAAAAACAAATGCGAATCAGAATAAAATGAATCGGTGGTGGCGTGTCCTCTATTTTCACACTTCTTTCTCTTTGTTTCCAAACGTGTGACACTTGAACGAGATGAACGAATTGGAGAAAGAAAGAAATAGTTTACAGTACAGGGGGTTCACACCAAAACAAAACTGGCAATTAAATTGATGGCAAAAATTTAAAAATTTTCTAGGCTGATTAAATGTAAATATAAACTCATCATAGTTCGCTCTTTGGTCGATTATAAGCTCTATTTATATATCAATAGGAAAAACTCTGTTTTAGAATGTTTTTGTTTGAATGATGAAGAGAGAAAGGAGAAAAACGAACAGAAAATTCGAAAAATTTCTTTCTGCATGACGGAGTACAATTAATTACAAAACAACAGCAGCACCAGTTCACGCATCTCTGAAAGTTTTCGAAAATCTTCTAAAAAAAATTCGAATTGATTCGGATTTCCTCTTGGTTTCACGAATTCAATTTTTGTCAATCTAATGAAAACAGGCAAACTGTCGAGTTTCCTTCTTTTCTTTTTTTTTATCGACACACACTGGAAGTGTTTGAGCTGAATGTCGACGATAATAGCCATGATTTTCGACGTCACATTCGAATTCATTATGGTCACACCAATGCTATGTAATGATGATCATAATTCATAATGATAATCTTGTATAATGCTATGCTGAGTTCGTAAAATGAGTTCGTATTTTTTGTTTTGAGTCTCAAAATTTTCAACATTTGTTGTGTTGTCATTGTTGTAGAAGTTCATGGTTAGAGAACATGGTTGAAATCGACTTAGGCTCTTTATGGCAAAAATTTTTTTTTCCCTCATTTCTATTTGATAAAAGCTATTTTATTTCTGAAATATTAATGTAAAACATTTGTTTGTTGGTCGTTCGTTCGTTATCTATGGTTGTTCGTATTGTTCTCTCTATTATTTGTTTGTAAACTTTCATCAACAAGGTTTTTTTAATTTTGTTGAAAAAATTACGAATCAAATTAAGAACAAATTTTTAAGATTTTTCAAGGCGATTAATTTTTTCTTCTCCATCTATTCAATGATCTATCGATCATGGTTATCAAATGTTTCGAGGTAGAATTCTTCTGATCAAAAAAAATTTCGATTAAATCTAATCGTTTTGACATTGTGGTGCGTCTATGTGTGTGTGTTATGTGATATGGAACTTTTTTTCTCAAAGAAAAAACCATCGGAAAGTTTCGAATTACAAACTGTGCCGTTAACTTGTTGTTTTCTATTATTCGATTTTATTATTTTAAAGATATCAAACAATGGTAGCCAACAAACGCATCCACCATTCCATTACTATGGTAATGTTTTTTCTAATAATTTTTTTAGTGAATTGCCACTTGAAATTGGTTTGAAATGTTTGGTTGATTCACATTCATCGTATTCAATCGTATCATAAAACGTATTTTGATTCTATTCCATTCATTTAAGAAATATTATACCAATATATATGATTACTATTGATGGAAATTCTTCGATGCAACAATCACGAGAGGAAAACCTGTATTCTCGAATCTCTAGCTTTGAGTTTTTCCAATAATAATCTCTTGAGTTGTTTGATAATGATGCCCCTTCTTCAAATGAAGGTTAAGGTTTTTTTTTCAAAGAAAACTTTTCGATTGTTATTGAAACGAATTTTTTTTTCTCTTTAATTTCATCAAGATAGATTTTTCAAGTGTTGTAGTGTGATGGCTAATGGCTTTAGCGCAATGGATCTTGTCTTATAAAAGTCTTAATGGAACAAATTTAAACACATTCAAGGAGAGAGAGAGAAGACAATTTGCTTGATGAAACACTTTGATAAGTTTCTAGGAAAGAAAAAGAATGTTTTTCGATTTGAAACAACCAACAAATGACATTTGGTTACAGCTCTATTTGCACAGTTCTATTTCTTTAATTAAACGTTTCGGAACCTGTCGATCACACACACACACACACACACCTTGCTTTTTAATTTTTTTTTAAAACTCTTCGAAGAGTTTCCTTCATCAAAACATCGCATCGCATCTGTTTCTTTCTATTTTTTTAATCAGCTGCTGCTTCTAGGTTGAATTCCCTAAAGTTTTTCAGCTCGATAGAGGGTTGATGATTTTTTGCAATTTCAAGGCTCTATTGTGTTTCTCGTTGTTTAGCCTTGCCTGAAAAAAAAAATGTTCGATTAATTGAATGCAATTATTTGAATTTTTTTTCTGTTCGCTCATGTTGATGATTTGATTGTTTGCCATTTGGTTTGTGTTTTTTTTTTTTTTCTCCAACTCAACTGTTTAGTAAAAATACTCTCAATTGGAAGTCAAACAAACACAAGTGAAACACACATCACACACACAATGAATGTGACAGTGTGATGGAATAATAAGGTTGTGTGATCAGAGAGAAAGATGATAGATAATTGCCTAAATCTTATAAAGAAATAATTTTTTTGATTAGGTTGCACACAGTGTTTTGGGGCTTTGACTTGGGTTTGGTTGGTTGTTTTAGTTTGGTTTTTTTATTCCTTTTTGTCAGCTTATATCTCAAAATTTCTCTCAAGTCTCTTATTTATTTATTTTTATAAGTTTTTGTTGTTTGAGCACCAAAGTTTTCTTGTATGCATCTTGATCAAATGGTAATGGTGACGACCAGGGTGATTATATTATTATTATGACGAAGATGATGATGAACGATTTTTCCTTCAAATAAAACAGCTTCAAAAAAAATCTTTGAAAGGAAACAGACAGACGGTGTTTGCTCGACAACTGTTCGATTTTTTTTTTTTAAATTTTCGTTCGTTTTGCCATTTTTTTCCACTGGCATGTTTGTGGGCTGTTTGGTGTTTGTGTGTACCTTTTTTCACATCGTTCGTTCGTTCGTTCAAACCGTTTCCTTCAGTTTTTTTTTTGTTCGAAAACTTTTCTAGACTTTCGAAAGTTGTTTGAGCAAGCCAGAGAGAGAGAGAGATTGTCAACCTTTTTGCAATGAAAAGAAAGTTGCTAATTGAAATCGCATACATACAATCAGTGAGAGAGAGAGAATCATCATTACCAGCATCGTAGCATTAATGAGTGGTGATGTTGAACAGTGCGGTGTTGTGGGAAAAAAAAACTTGACTTTATTTTTTTTTTTTCTAATCACCAAAGCACCGATGGTCAGTGTGTGTGTGTGTGTGTGGTTTCTGAGTTTTCTGGTTGGTTTCGATGTTATGTTATGGCCATCTCAAAGTCAAGGTGGCTCATTTGTCTTGTTCAGGTGTTTTTTTTTCTTTCAACAAACACTTGAACCCATAGTGTGTGTGGACCCAGAACTTCTTCAACAAAACTTGACTTTTCTACAGTTTTAAATTGTTTTTTTTTTCTAGTGGTTGTCTTTTATTGTTTGTTCAAAGTTTCAATAGTTGGGCTAGAAACGTAGAATTTTCAATTTGCTATTCTCTCAGAATCGATACAGTTGAGTTTTTGTTAAATGTTCGGTGCTTTTTTGACCACAATTTTTTAAACCAACACTCTTCTATCAACCAATCAAGCCTAGAAAGATAAATGTTTTAGCTTTAGGCCATTTACTATGACTAGTGTGTGTGTGTGGGTCCACACAGTGTGAACGTGCTGATCATTTCCAGTCACGATGATCAATAATCGAAAGAAAAAATTTGATACAACGTTGATTATAAATAAATAAATTAAAATAAACTACTACCAGCTGGATCTGTTTGGTGATTTGATTGATTTTTTCTCTGGCTAGAACAAAAAATCGTCGTTCAGAATCGAAGAATCTTTTGGCCAAAAAAGAAAATGTGTGAAGCTAATGGCTAATGGCCTTTCTTCCTTCTTCTACAGTTCTTACAACAGGCGGTCAAAAAAAAAGCCATGAAATTCTCTATGTTTGTTTGATTTGTATGAGAGTGCTGCAAGTTTTTTTTTTAAAGTACACCACGCGGAGTTGTAATTCAATCTCATTCATTCGTTCGTTTGTTCGTTCACTTACTCACTGACATATTAACCAATTAAACCAATGAACTTTTGAATCAAAGTGTGTGCTGTGGTTGTTGGTTTTTTTGGTGTGTGCCATATTCTTCAAAATGAAATTAATAATCATTCATTGGGTTTTTCCTTATTGAATCTCAATGTTGTTACGTTACCAAAACTCGAATGAACTTTGACCACTGAACACTGAAAGAGCATTGGCAATTTTGAGGTTTGTTTCATTCTCACTTTTTTTTGTACAAACAAACCCTAAAACAAATAAACTTGAGGCCAGTGTGTGTTTACTTTAAGACCGTCACACACACAATGCCTTCATCATATCAAACCAGAAGGACACAAAAAAAAAAGTCCAAAATATTCTTTGGAAAAGCTAGTACTACTCGCTACCACCACAAACTGTTTTGGTGTGTGTGTTTGTTCTGAGGGCTAGTTTTATTGGTGAACTTTCTCTTGTTTAGTTTGTTGTTTTGAACATTGTTGCCATGTCAACAATGTTCAAAAAAATTCATCTGCTATTCAAGAAAATTTTTTTAAATAATAATAAACTGGTAGCATTAAGTGTCGTCTGTCGTCTTATTACCATGAATGGCTTTCGCAGCCTGAATAATATTGAAAATTTTCACATGTTATTTCGTGTGATCGACAACCTTTGGTAGCGGGAAAAAAAAATTCATCATAAACATCATCGATGCAACAATCTCTGTGTGTGTGTGTGTTTCAATGATTCAGATCGAGTGATGTTTCAAATTTATTCTCTAGCCACAAACACTATGTGTTTGGTTCTAGTTTGATTCTAGTTTGGTTTGTTGTTTGTAGGCTGAAAAAATTTTTTTTTAAGCTATTCTTGTCACCAGTGATTTCAATCAGAAACAGTATAAAATTTTTCTAAATTGAATTTTATCTAAAAGTTTTAAATTGATCGAAATTTAATGATCCGAAGATTAAATGGAAAAAATCATTTGAAATTGTTTTAATCAATCGTATTAATCGAATTCAATCAGCAACTCTTCTCCAAAAAAATTTCTATTGAAAATTTTATTTCATTTTTATTTTTTCTCTGTTCCTCTTCTTCTAAAATTTGTGAGAAATTTGATTTTAATTACTGTTTTTTTAATTGTTAGTTGTAATTTCAACAAGGTGTGTGATGAGGAAATTTTTTAGTCGAAGCTTTTTTCCACATTTACGGTTTGCTTGTTTTGAAAAAATTTGAAATTATTATGAAGAAGAAGAAGATGATGATCATCGACCCGTGTCATCTTTATCATCCTGGTCCTGAAGATTTTATTCACGCAACAATCCGTACAATGTGAACGGATAATGATGATGATGAATTGAAGGTTGTTTTCTCGCTAAATGATTTTTCTTCCAAAAAAAAAAATGTTTCGTAAGCAATGGCATTTTTTTTTGTTAGTGAAACAATTCAGCCATCAACAGAATGACTGGATTAATTTGCATATTTTCGTTGCAGTAGGCTGTCAGCTAAATTTTCGAGCCACTACTCGATTCAAAAACGTTGATTTCAAGATGATTTGTGTGAAAGTTGTTTTGGTTTCCATCGAAATTGTAGTTTTTTTTTAATTACCAAACAAATTCTTGTTATTACGTTGAAACAACCAATCTTTGACACCAATCTCTATCACCCTCGATGTTTTCAAAAGACTTAATTGAAACTTCAAGTTTAATAACCTTTTTTTTAGTGAAAAGATGAGAAAGTTCAAAGTTTAGTTAAAAAAAAATTTATCATAGTGATCATCAATCGTTGATGTCGTTGAAGATTGTTTCTAATTTTGGCTCGTTGCAAACCTCTCGAAATCCCATTCAGAGTGAACATTTTTGAACAGTTTTAAGGCATATTCCTGGATGAAGTCGTAACAGTATTGAAGTAGTTTGTTGACAATGCTATCGAACAGGCGACCACGATGAACGACGATCAAAGCTCAAGTAAAGATCTTGAACTTGGTTAAAGTTGCCATTGTAATGGTTTCGATTCGTTCTCGGTGTCCGTTTTTTTAATTCAATCGAATTGAAACGAATTCGGGTAGAAAAAATTCGGTAAATTCTTATTTTGTTATCATCGGTCACCAGTACAATCGGCCAATTCTATTGAAAGAAAAATAGGTCAATTGATTTAAATATTGTTCATTTGTGTTTTTGTCTGTATCAGCTGTGCATCAGCGTAAACCAAAATACGGGCTTGAAAAACTTTGTCCGGCGAGATGACTCGATGCCAGGAATACGATTTTCTCGGGCTGCCAATTGCTTGATCAACTTTGATCTAGAGAAACTCAAATTAAATATTGATTTTTTTTTGTTCTCTGTTGACTCAATACGTTTCGATTCAAAAAGCTTGTAAAGCATGAAAAAAAAACTCTTATCAAATTCATAAACTTGATTCAAACTTTGCTAATTCTTATCGATTGGGTTTTTTTTCTGTTAGGCTTTCGATGTTCCAATCAATAAGTTCCGAATAAGGATTTCCCATTAAAATTATAAAGTACACATCATCAATTATTATTAACATTCCGTATCTATTCCATTGAAAAAATTATTGTAACGATTAATAATCGTTATAGAAAAAACACTATTACAATTAACTAGCTGTTACTGAAACTGTTCAACAAAACGAATTGCTAAAACAGTGTTTTTTTTGAAATGATTGTTCAGCTTTCATTTTCTTCAGCTATTGATGATTGGTTTCGATTGTTTTTCCTAATAATACCAATATGATAAAAATTTGAAACTTTAGCAGCAACAACAGAAACAATCAAAGCGAGTTTTTTTGGTGTGTGCTCGAGTCCAAAGCCTTGATATTTTGTGGGAAATTTATACTCTGAATTATTTATCTCCATAATTCAGGGAGCAAATTAAAAATCTCGTTGCAACTTCAGTTATTATACAGAAAATGTTTTTGGAACTAAATTTGAAAAAATTTCAGATAGAATGAACGTGCTCAAAACAAACAAAATGAATAACTTAAATTTTGGAAGAACTGAATTGAAGCACTCTTCATTCATTAGAATGCTTAGAATTTTAAAGATTACTTGGTTAATTATAATGATCCATCAGACTAACGGGTTAAATAACTGTAGCAGCTCAAGTTGTGTCGCAGAAAATTTATTTTTTTATTTTCAAATAATTTGTTCTTCATGTTTTTTTTAAAAATAAAAATCTTCTTCTTTTTTTTCTCATTCACACAGGTCTCAATTATTTGAGAAGAAAAATCAATTTTAATCATAAAATTGAGTGGTGAATTGGTTGAATGTGATTTCTCCACACTGATGGCCTACAATCGATCAAGCTTGCTAAAAATAGCCAACAATAAACTGAATCAAACTTTTCGAAATTTGGAAAATAATTCGACATTATCAGTGTTGAATGACTTGACCACCACCATCAACACTAAGCATCCGGTTTTATTTGAAAATGTTCCGATTGTGCTCTCATCACAAACGATAATTGAACAGCAGCGCCAAAACAACTCAAAAATAATAGACGAAAACCTATTGGTCCAGTCGAATCATTCAGTCAAAACACCTTGGACATTTTCGTTGGAAACTTTAAACAGTTTTAGTGATCCATCAACCACGATGGCTCCTGTGGCGGAAAGTTCCTACTCTTCGTTGGGATCAATCACAACAGAATTCATCAATACATTGTTGGGTGTTGGCGTCAACAAGAATGATGACCGATCGGCATCTTTCTTGCCCACAACCACAGCCACAACAATCAAAAACTATTCGTATTCTACTAAATCTTATCCCGAAGTGTTCATCTTGGATTCGAGTAGTGAGATTAAAGAAGATTCAACTACCGAAGATCAATCATCAACAGATGTTTTCTACATATTCAACGATCCTCTGTGTTATAGCTCACCAGAATCCTATGAGCTAATCACCTCAGTCATTTGTTCATCACTTTTGGTGTTCGGTATTGTCTATTTAACCTATGGTTATCGTTGTTTTCGAGCAATGAATTTTTTCATCGGTCTAACCTTCACCGCCGCTCTAACATTTGCTATCATCACCGTGGAACGTCTCCAATTGACTCCGATTCTCTACGGTGATTTCTACATAGCTTTGATGGTAGGATTTTTGTTCGGTCTCATCACCATGCTAGTCACCTACATTGGTTTGTTCATAATTGGCCTTCATCTTGGTTTGATGATGGGCTGTGCCATGTTTATTGTGATATTTTTATTGCGACCATATTTCCTAGTACTACAGCCACCTTTAGCGGCACCTACGCTTCTAATATTTTTTGTGGCCTTCACGTTGTTTGGTGCATTAACCACTGTCTACTTTTCAAAAGGTATCCATCCATTCTTTTATTAATTCATTTTGTGTTTATTTAATTTCCGTACCCATTGTTTTTTTTTCCTCATTGGCTTTTCATTGGAAAAAAAACAAACGAGAAAAAACAATATTTTTTTTTATTATTACCCGAATAGTGTTTTTTTCCTGCCAAAATGGCTGAACGTTTCATTGTTTTCTTTTGCTTTGAGCAAATAGATTTTTTTTCGTACAATAGACACAGAGAGAGAGATAGCCATAGTCATGTAATGGTCATTGAACCATCAAAATAGATTTGGTTAAAATGATTTGAAGAAAAAATATATTCTTTTCTATTCTATTTGATCTCAGAATTTGGGCGTAAGTACGCCCGGCACAATAAAACTTTTGCTTTGATTAATAAATCTAGAGGAGGTGATTTTTATAAGGCAAAGGAGTTCAGCTAAACGTTTTCTTTGAAGTTTCTGTGCAAAGCGTTTAACAGGCAGAAAAAATTTGATTGAGGTTTCATTGAAAGACTTGAAGAGAGCAATTTTTTGAAAAAATAAATAAATAAATAACGGTAGTTATTTAATTTGCTGTTTGATGGAGCCCAATTTTTCCAAAACCTATTTTTTCTCTAACAACAATGCTTCATCGAAATTTTTTGCCAAATCAAATTTATAAAAACATTTTTTTTATTTGTAAATTATTTTCCAACAAAAAAAAAACATTAATAATAATCGATCGAGCTCCGAATTTTTCTTTTGTGATGATAGGCAAACAGTGATCGAATCGAATTGTTATCGTTCGTTGACATCGTTTTTTTTTTGCTGTTTTTGTGTGATTATTTATTATTATTTTTAGGCTGACACATCCAAATATCATAATATCCGGATATTTAGAAAAGCCAAAACTGATATTTTGTTATCTAAATTTTTGGGTTTTTGTTTTTTTGTTTGAAGCCGGTCATAGTTCATGCTTTCAAAAGCATAGAATAGCTAACTAGTGTAACGGGTCATATATTCTATGAGTTTTTGAATTTAGAAATGTTATTCAAGAAAGTTGTTAAAATGAGACTCAGATAAATAAGCCTGAATGGATAAATTGATTGGAAATTTATTCAAATTTCATGAAACTAATGTTTCTTCGTATTTTTTCCATTAGGCTGTAGTATTATTTCATCGAGCATGTATGGCAGTGCTCTGACATTGTTATCGATCGATTATTTTTTGGAAAACTTTAAAGTTGTTCATTGGTTCTTCGACACCATCAGCAACGGGGATGATTGGTATGGATTGTTGGCCAACATAAAACGTGGCTCGACACTATGCTTTGGCTCTCATGTCATCCTGTTGCTGTGGCCGGCACTTTCCTTGCTTGGCATGATAGTTTCAAGGTTGTTTGACGGCCAAGGGTCTCAAGCATCGAGGTGGCTACGGTATGGTTGACCAACATAAACTCACCATAAACCATTCGGCCGAAGAAAACTTGATCAAATGCCCTTCGAACAGTAGTTTACGTTCAAAAAATTTGGAAGAAGTTCGATTAGAACAGAAACATCGAAAATATCGTTATTTGTACCAGGTTCGAACTCGAAACGGAGATATGATTTCTCAGGTATATTAATTTTTTTTCAAAATAAACTTAAATTAACAAATTTTCCTTCTGTTTCTAGCATTATTTGCAGAGTTTACAGAACAAAAAATTCTGCTTTCCCGATCAACACGACACATTCACCTTCAACTCGGATCTATCATCTCATTTTCTACCGTCGGAAAGTCGGACAACAACTTTGAGCGTTGCTTGATGAACAACTCTGTTCCAAAAAACTTTGTCTCACTGAATCCTTGTTTCTTGTTTAATTTCTGAGTTTTTCAACATTTTGTTCATTTTGAATGTATATATTTTCCATTCCGTCATCTGTTTTTCTAATTTTCTTAAAATTCAGAGATCAGTCGAAACTTCTGGATTATCATAGTTTGTTTTTTTTTCTAGCAAAAGAAAGATTAGTTTATTTTTTTTTCTAAATAAAATGTATTTTCATTCAATTTCAATGGAGTTTTTTTTTTTAACTAATTCAAGTTTCTTGAAAGCCCAGTTTTTAATTTGAAAAAAAAACATTTGACATTCTTATCTGCTGAAACACTGTTTGAAAACAAGATTTAAAAAAAAAAACGATACAACTTATTGGTTCATTGAGCTTTGAGAAAAAAAAAAACTCTAGCAAAAACAAACGTTAATCTATTGGAAGGATAATCATCAGGTGAATTGGAAAGTTGTCGTTTTTTTGTAATTTTTTCAATTAATTAGATTTTTTTTTTTTTTTTTGAGAAAAGAAATTTAATTTTCGAACATTTGGAGATCCCACAGGTTAAGACACACACAGGGAAATACCTTGTTTTTTTTGATAACGTTTTATCTTGTCATTTCAAAGTGAAATTGTTTTTGAATTTAATTTCATTTTGGAAATCAAAAACTAATTCAATTCAATGATATCTTAAGCAGAATCTTTGGCAAAATAAAAAAAAACTGATTAAACAGTTGAAGTTGTTCGTTGTTCAGTTGGTCAAGTTTTTTTGGCTATCTTTCGATTGAATTTATGTACTCTAAATATCTTACAGTGACAGAGTTCTCCAATCAACGTTTTGATTTGCGTCCAAATGATTGGATTTTGTATTTTCTGATCTTTGATGAAAATCCGAGTATTTGTATATAATATTTGTCTTATGGCAAAAAAAACTATGTCAAGTTTTTCGTTTTTTTCAAAACAAGAAGTTGAAAAACTGTTTGTTTTGATCAAAATTTGGATCTATTTGTACCCGGGTACTGGATTGCGGAATGTTTCTTATGATATCTTCATTCCATTCAATATCATTTGTTTAAAACAATTTTTTGTGTTCATTCAAGTGAAACTTATCAAATTTATTTGAAATCAGTTTTCAAGACTAATCCGATTAACCGAAAATCTTCATCTCATGATAAAGTAAACGGCTTTCTTTTTTTTTAGTATTTAAATAAAACCAAACCCACTTGTTTATTAACCACTTTTTTTTAGTAAAATTTAAAAATAAATTTTTCTTTTGATAAGAAACTTTAAAAGTTTTTCATGTTTTTGGCTTGCTCCAAGCTTTTTCTCACTCCGTTGGCGTAATCCGAGTGGACATTTTCGAAAAGCTTCAATGCACGCTGCTGGATGAAATCGTAGCAATACTGCAATTCGCTGACAATGTTCTCATGAAGCCGATTACGTTGGCCGACATCGAAGCTCAGGTAGAGATCTCGAACCTGAGTGAAATTGTCCTCATCCTCCGAAACGAAACGATCGACATCAGTCATTTTGATTGGCTCTCGGTGCTCGTTGTAGTGAGCGGGATCATCGTGAACGTTTTGAAATGAATTCGGGTAATAGTTCGGTGTACCACCTTGGTTATCATCGGTCATCATTGATCCGTCTCGTTGTGTGGGTGTAACCAGAGGTACGATCGGTCGATTAACCGGAATCAAGTTAAAGTTGGCACCAATTCTATTTAAAAGAAAAACTTTATCAAATTTTCTCGCTAGATGTCTGACCTGTAACGATGTGTATCAGCGTAAGACAGAATACGGGCTTGCAAAACTTTATCCGGTGAATACTCAATACCACGAACCCGATTCGCTGGACTAAAAGCCATTTGCTCGACTTGTGCAAAATAATTAGTTGGATTAGTGTCCAGTGTCATACGGCCAACTTCGATATTGGGATACTCAGATTCGGGCCAAACCTTGGTCAAATCAAAGGGATTGAATTCCCATTTGGCAGCTTGTTCATAGGTCATGACCTGTATGTAAAGTGTCCAGCTAGGAAATTCTTTTCTGGCAATAGCATCAAACAGATCATGTGTATTGTAATCTGGATCAGTGCCTAGGAAAAAATTGAATCTGAGTTCTAGGCTTGAAAAATTTTGTGTCCTCACTCAATAATTGATTTGCCGTATTGGCATTCAAGTTTTTGACACCTTGATTACTTTTCCAAAAAAACTTGTTATAAATCGGTTTATTGTCCGAGTTGATCAGCTTGTAGGTATGAGAACCCCAACCGTTCATATGCCGAAAACCGTTCGGTGTTCCGGCATCGCTGAACATCCAAGTTAACTGATGCAACGTTTCAGGTCGCAAAGTGAAAAAATCCCAACGTGCATTGTAATCGATCAAGTTTGTTTGTGGATTTCGTTTCTGGCTATGGATGAATCTCATAAACATGAAGGGATCTCGGATGAAAAACACTGGTGTGTTGTTTCCCACTAGATCCCAGTTTCCTTCTTCAGTGTAAAAACGAATGGCAAAACCTCGAACATCTCGGACAGTATCGGCAGAGCCACGTTCTCGGGCAACTGTCGAGAAGCGAGCGGCCACTGGTGTTCGCTTACCAAGACGACTGAAAACTTTTGCCGAACAGTATTTAGTTATCTCCAGATTGGTGACCTGTCCAATATTTAATAGAAAACTCAAACTGATATCCATAGAGAAACGAACAGAAAAAAAACCTCAAAATATCCGAACGCTCCGGCACCCTTAGCGTGAACCACTCTCTCTGGAATTCTTTCCCGGTTGAAGTGGCCCATCTCATCAAAAAAAGTTGTATCTTCGCATAGCAATGGTCCACGAGGCCCGACAGTCAAAACATTGGTAAAATTTCCAACATTTCTACCGTTCGATGTGGTAATGTCATCAGACTTTTTCCAAAAGAAAAATTTTAAAACTATAGTTTAAACTGATCAAACTCTCTTACCTTTGGATCTTTGTGAGTTTTGGCAAACTCAGCCAATTGATTAGCGGCTGGATCATTTGATGGATAATAGCTCACGTTATTCGGTTCCATGGGATTTGATTTTGAGTGAAATATTTTCAAAGCTGCCATCATTGCTTGGATATTTATAGTTTTCCGTTTGTTTGTTTGTACTCGAATCATTATTAATTACCTGTTGGGTTTTCTTTTAATCTCAAACAAAATTTAAAACAAAATTCAACCTGCCCGTTTTATTATTATTGTTTTGTACAAATTATAAATATTTTTACAATTACAAAATACTACTCCTTGATTATTATTATATTTTTATTGTCTTTTTGTTTCTGGCCTCGATCTGATTGAATTATTTAACTTTTTTTTTCTTTTTTTTTGTTTCGTTAAAAACTAAATAACTCTTTTTTGTAGGTGAATGATTGTGTGTGTGTGTGTTGGCTTGTTTGTTTAAAATATTTTTTCTGAAAATTTTATTGACTAGCGCATCAAACGCGTTGTTGAGCAGAGGGCGAACAATATAAACTGTTTGACCTTGTTGCCTGACTTTATTGGAGTTCGAAAAAATATTTGTTTCTTTCAAGCTCAGCTTCATCGTTTCGATGAATGCCTTTAGACAATGTTTGTTTGACAAAAGCTCAAGGCCTGTGTGACTTGTGTTTGATTTTGATTTTGTCTAGTCAGTTTGTTTGCTGATTTTTTTCATCTGTTTGATGAGAATCGATGATCTAATGGAATGATATCGGTGGTGATCTTCATGATGTTATGTCATCCATGGATCCTTAAATATATTTTTTTTTTATTGTTCAAAATTTTCAATTTTTTTTTGAGGAAAACGTTTTAATCGCTTGAATTGTGTTTTCTTTTTTTTCTCGGCTAAGGCATGTCGAATAACATTTCCCATTTTAGGCAAGAAGTTTTTTGCTCTGTTTGTTTGGATATAAGCTTTGAAAAAAAGTGATTCGACAGTGTCACATCGAAAACATTAGTTCATCATCAGTTACGAAAAAAGTTATCGAATTTTTTTTTTTTTTTAAACATTTATTGAGGAAAAAATATTCTTTATCAATAGAATTTGTGACAAAAGCAAAGTTAACAAGTGAATAGAATGACATCTATTTTCTTTTCTTCGGATTTAGTTCGATGAATCGTTTTTGAGAGAGAAACAAAACGAAAAAAAAAATCGATAATCATCGAAAATAATCGAAAATCATCAATGATCAATCTAAACAAAATATAAACGGAAATTCAACAACGACAAAAACAAACGAGTAAAAAAAAATTAAAGTTAACAAGCGAATATTTACAAACAATTATCAATAATATATTTTGCCTATGATAATAGACAGCAAGAAAAAAAAAAAAATGTTTCCATTAAATCATGAATCATGAGGTAACAAAAAATTTGTTTTAAAAAACTTTCAAAAATAAAAGACTAGCTTTGATTTAGAAGAAAGAAAGATTTCGATTTTCTTCTTCTCCTCATTCGATATGTTTAATGTGTGTGTGTGTGTGGTTGTGCGCGGGTCCAATTGGGACCAGATTCGGTCAGAAATATCTACTTCCTTGAATATTGTTGTTGTTCGACAATGATGTGTTGTTGGTAGCGGCCGTGGCCGTACTGCCACCGCCTCCTCGTGGCTTGAGCGATTCGGAAATTTGCCACATAGTATTCTCCGGTAAGTAATTGTCGAAATTATCGAAAAAATTTAAAATACTTTCGTTTTCATTAATTTTATAATGGCTATTTGATTTTATAAAAAAAAAACAACAACTGGTTAGCATTCAACTTGAAACAATTCAAATTGTACTTACCATTGTTGAAATTGTTTCATTTGACTAAGAATGTTGAATTGTTTGAAATGTTTGGAAAAATTTATTTTCCCATCGGATAGATAGTCACTGTTACCGATATGTACAAATGTCAAATCCTGTAGAATCAATCCGATATAGGGGATGCATGGTGGCTTGGCCAATGCCAAAGCCGTACGATACGTTCTGAATGATGATGATGAATCGAATAGTTCACTATACTCTCGAATAGTTTCGCTAATACTTTTGGACCAATCAAGTCGACTGATCAATGCCGATTCCAATGCCGACAGGATGGCCAAATACGAATTGAAATTGTTCAATTTTCGCAAATGTTTCATGGTTTTCAAAAATTTTTGCATATATTTTTCACGTTCTTTTTGCTCTTGGCAGCTCAGGATTTGTGACCTGGTCCAGTAGGACATCTTGTTAAAATGTTCGGTAAATGTACCAAGATTTGGTATGCACTCTTCCCGTTGCTCTTTGGCCCAGATCAAAATCTCTGGAATCTACCGAATAGAGAAATAGTAATCAATTGTAAATTTCTTGATTTCAAAATTTGAATCAAATCATATTCTTGAAAAAACATCAAAGGCAATTCAAGCTCAACCATTTTGTTCATTGTGATTCCCTAAGTCAAACAAGTCAAGCATTAAAGCAATGCTTGGAGAAATGGTTTCATTTTGAGAAATAAAAATTCTGACAATTGAATTTCAAAAGTAGACTAAAATTTCTTTTTCAAAGAAGACAGAGTTGTTCCATTTTCCTTGAAAAAAACACTCTTTGTTCTTAAATGAAAAAAACAAGAACATTTTGTGTATAACCTAGATTTTTTTTTCGTTTTTTTTAACAAAAACATTGAATTATTCCGAATAATTCAAAAGCTAGGCGCGCTTTCTTCTCCATAATGTCTTTGTAATAGAAGAATAAAGTGAACTACCATCTATTTTTATTAAGAAAACTAGAGATCTTCAAAAACCGATAACCTTTCTCTGTTGGTGAGAAACCAAAATGAACAATGATCATCAGATCTGAACAAAATCATTGTCATGAAGAAGAAGAAGAACTCGAAGAAAACTTTTTTCTAAAGAAGAACCAACAAACACCTTGTATGATTTGCGAGTCGTGCTACATTCAAAAACAAGAAACAGCTTTCCAAGTTAGGATCCTTTTTCTATTCGAAAAGTTTAAACTGAGCAGATTTTCTTTTCGGCTATAAGCACGCAGTCGGTTATTCTAATTCGTATTTTCAATGAACGGATTTTTTCTCATAAAAACCGGTGTTTGTATGCAATTTTTATTTTTTAATTATTAATTAAGTAATGTGAATAATTTTTTTTTTTAATAAAAGCAAGCAAATCCTATTAAATGATAAATTCATGAATTATAAATGATATCGATTGATATCTTAAAGAGTTTTATTATCGCTAACTAAAATTGTTGCAACAAGAGAGCAGCAATACTTGAGATAATTAAAATTTTTCTACTTGTTATCTTAAAGAAATAACTCTACTACTAATCTTAAGCTTTTAAAAAAATTTTAAACCACATTTTAAGTACTCTTTCGAAGATTGAAAAGAAAATTATGGAAAAACAGTTTTAAGCGTTGAGGAAAAGGAAACTAACCTCAATTTTGTAGAAAAGTCGAGAATCGAGTAATGTCATCTGTTCGGCGAGCTGTTCATTCTTGAAATCTAACAATGTCAATGGTCGGCTACTGATCTGTCTTGTCATGGGTGCCACGGGAGCAATCATCTTGTTGTTATTATTGGCATTGTTGTTGTTATTATTGTTGGCAACCAACAACAACGATTCTTTATCTCGTTGTCTCAACTTTTCGTAGCATTTTTCACGTAAGAATTTGGCATTGGACAGATCGCCACGATTGACCAGTTGATAGATGAATTCCATCAGAGAGGTTTTCAATGATTTATCAAAGTCAGAAATGCTAATAGAAACAAAAGTATTTAAATGTTTGATGATAATAATGATAATATGATGAGGTTATTGGTTATGGTTGATATAATAAATAATAATTGTTGTTGTTTCAGGTTATTTTATTTTATTTTATTTGCTTCCATTGGGCTTTAATAGCCAAAAAAACCATTTTTATCATTCAACAAACAACAGAAAAAATGATAAAAAGAAAATTATATTTCAAAAAAAAAAAACTTTCTCTTACAGCCAAAAATAAAACAGTTTTAAAACCTTTAAAGGATTCATTGTGATGATCGGACTGGCATAATAATGACTGGAAATATTGCCTCAAATGACAACAACAACAAAAAAAACCTCATCACACTTCAGGATTTTAGGTTTTGTGCTGTTCACAACAAATAGTTCCAAACAGTGGATAATGAAAATCAATGGAAGTCAAAACACACAGAGAGACAGAGAAAGTCACCAACTACTGATAGAAAAAAGAGATAAAATTTTGGCTGTTTTTTTTTTTACTATTGGCCAACAGCAACAAAATGCACCTTCAATGCTGTGGTGAGAGATGTTGAAAAATTTATTAAGATTTATTATGTGATCATCGATTATCTCCATAGTGGATGATAATTGTTGTGCGATTGTGATGAGTGTAGTGGGGATTTTATGCGTACACGCGATCGTCGTCGTCGTCGTACAATGGAGAGATCATACAGATCGAATACAAATCGTACAATATACAATTCCTTCAAATATAAGACCAAACAATATAAAACCTGAAACACATTGATTGATATTTGTTTATGTTTCAAGCAAGAAAATGAAACTAAAATAAATCCTCCTCTTATGCTTCGAGCAAAAATGGAACAGAAGCCTGAATGGTATTTAAAAAGTGATTGAGCTCATCAAGTAAATGATGATCGGCTTGAGATCAATCAATTATTTCATATTGATCAATCATGTTCGTACAATCCTTGTTTAATTGCGGATTGTTTTTTGTTTTGTTCTATATCTCAAAATTTGAATAATAGAAACTTTGAAACAATTCAAATGAATTGAGATGAAACGAATCATGAAGCGAAAAATCATGAGCTTAAAACCAAAACCAACACTTTTCGAATGATTGAACACGATGGCTGAAAAACAACTAAATAAATCTATGTTGGTTTGGTTTCAATTGGGAGAAAAAAAGAAAACTCAATCAAATTCATTGCTTGAGATGAGCAGGTGACATTAAACCAAAATGGATGGTAAAAAATAATGACAAAGACTACGATGATAAACTAAGATTGTGTCTGAATCTTTTTCTGAGAGAAAAAATTTAATTTTTTTTTTTTTTGGTTTTCAATATAAACTCGCTGGGCTCATTTAGAAAATATTTTCAATTTTTTCTTCTGTTTGTCTTGCATTGCATTGCATTCTTCTTAGTATTGACAATCAGTTGGACATAACGAAAACTAAAGAGAGAGAGAGAGAGTTCAAATTTCTTAAACTCAAAACGTTTTACAACCGATTGAAAGTTATTGAGAGGAAAAAAAAAAGAATGAAAGTTTTTTTCCTAGTTCGAGTTGCTGTGTCACTGAACTGTCAAGTCACAAAAAACACACCAAGTCATCGAGTCAATTTCGGTCAGAAAGACTTTTGATCAAAGACACGCACAAACACACGGAAGATTTTTTCTTTCCTTCATCATCATTTTTTTACAATCATCACCATAATAAATATTTTTAATCAAAGAAATTTTGACTACTTCTTCAAGCTTCAATTATCGATGACATTCATTCACTCAAAAAAAAAAGAAGAAGAGATGATGGATCGACAATCATCAAATCAATATGTGAATAGAAATGAAATGGGAAAATCCTTCCCGTAACTGACTAGAGAAACTTTCTTTTTTTTTTTTCTCATCATCCACACAGAGGGTTAGCTAGTGATGGATAGTTATCTTATAGACAGTTATCTTGATAACAAATACATAAAAGTGTCTATTATCTTCGAAAAAAAAAGTTTGGCTTACAATGATCATCAATGATCATTGAGTAGTAGTGAAAGTTCAGTAAGAAATTGGTGATTGTGTAACTCAAACAAAAAGAAAACTATCTGATTGTGTGTGTGTGTGTTTGTTTGTGGAAAGTATCAATAACACTCAATTGACAGGCTCAATAAAACAAACGAAACGAAAAAATACTTTCTCATATCTTTATCATTTTGTTTTCTTTTGATATCTACCGATCTACAATTCTAAAATTTATTGCCAAAACAAGATGAATGGCGAGAAACAACGCACAGCACAGAAGCTAAACCAAAAAAACGATTGCCTGGGTTTTGCTACTTAAAAAACTTGTTTACCTTTCTCATCTTCACCGAAACAGAAATTCATCAGCTTTGAATGATAAATGAATGATGCCCTACGATCATTTAAAATCCTTTAGTTTAGTTTTTTTTGGGGTTTTGAGAAAATAAATGAAAAATGAAAGTGGTTTAGTTGATCAAATCGAAATTACCTTTCACTAACTGAGTGCCAATCGATGGCGTTTCAGGAAAGAAAACACACACACACACACACAGTTTTTCAATAGCTTTTCGTAGTTTTTTTTTTTTAATAATAAAATCTCTTCGTACATTCTATCAAAGATAAATGTTTGAAACACAGAGTGTGGCGGAGAAATCAATTCGAAATCAGTTTGTAAATTGTTTTTTATCCAAAGTTGATCTCTCCATTAGAACAGCATTGCTTGAATGATTTGAACAAATTAAATACAAATTTTGCAACTTTCCACTTGATTTCTTTCTAGTTATTTAAATTTTCTTCATTTTGGTCAAAAAGGTTTGAATTTAAGGTTTGCTGTTAATGTTTTGAATCAAAGACAACAACAACAACAACAAAAACACTAATTTTCAAAGTTTTTCCAAAAGGAAAATTTGAATAAATTTCCTTCGACTCTAAAACCTCCGCCTTGGAAATTTTAAAAAAAGTCTTGAAACTAAATGGCTTAGCCATGAAAAAAAAACAACACAGTTTAATAAGAATAACTGTTTTTTTTTCTCTGTGAAAAACTTCGATAAAATCTCAATCAAAAAGTTGATTAAAGTTTTAATAATCTCTCATTTAAAAGTAAACTTTAAAAAAAAATTGACTTACGAAATTTCTTCGACCAATTGTATGATAAAACTGACCACTTTACTGGCCACCGATTGATGGACAATATCGGTGGTTCCGATCAACGAGGTTCGACTGAAATATTGATGACGGAAGAACAGTTTCTTCAACAGCTCTTGCGGTGTGGTGAAGGCTCGATAAGTGGTCAAGAAGCACTCGACAAATGTTTCATCATCTTGGTGTTTGAAAAATTTGAAAAAAACAAAAATTAATACAAACAATTTTGATTTGATTAAAATTCAATAGAAAAATTAGGATTGGCGATTGATCAATAATTCAAATATTTGGCTTTTCATCTTCTTAAAATGATAAATTTTAAAAGAAGTTTTTTTTTTAAAAAATTCAGCCAAAAAACTTTGAAAACTAGAACTCTTTGAGCAACTAGAATTGAAAAATGAATTTCAAACCGCAATTTTTTTTTTTGAGAAAAACACTTTGAAATGTGTTCATCATTCGAAATCTCAATGAATGAATGAATGAACAAGAGAAAACACACAAACCATTTGGGAAAGTCAACGAAACGTTAACGTAACACCATCGTCTCCGGCAAGAATGATGAAATAGAGAAAATAATAAAACAGCGGCTTCAAACAACGACAAACTTCACAATGATGATAATGACCAAGAGAATGTTTCGAGAAAAATTTAAAAGAGAAATAAAGAAACACTTTGTGTGTGTGTGTGTTTGTTTGTTCGTACACTTGTCTTGAAGAGTGTTCAATCTGTGTGTGTGTGTGTGTGTGTGCAACGATCACGATGATAACATTATTATTCGAGGCTAATTGAACCCATGTGCTACAAAAAAAACATGGTGTGTTCGCTAGTCTCAATCGCTACCCTACACTACACCACTGGGCCTCGATCAATTGTAATCAATTGAAATTTTATTACAGCTTAAGAAGCTTTTTTAAAACAACAAATTAAGCTTAGAATTGATTAGTTTTTTTTTTCTGAAAGAATTTCTTTTTGAGAAACTGAAAACACATATGGCCAAAAAATTTAGAAGATTAAACAGATTGATAGCTTAAAATTACTTCATTGTGAGTTTCTAGTTTTTCAAAGAAGCCAATCCATTTGATTTCATTTCACTTTAACTTGTGACACTTGCCTAACAATGACCAAATCAAGCCGAATAAGACCAAGAAAAATGTGAAAGCAAATCGAAAGCATGATGTAAACTTATTGTAAACTTACCAATGAGATTGTTCGCTTGAGTTGCCTTGATTAGCAAAGCATCGATGGTACCGCCACGAATTTCGAAATCTCCAAAACTATCGTCCGGGTCATCAGGTGATCGGAATAGAAAATTTTCAGCTGAAACATCGACCTGTGCCAGGATGCATTCGTTTTCGGTATGCACTGTTTGTGTTGAACAATAAGGACAACACAACTCTTTGGTTCCATTATTTCGATCATCGAGGTCATCTTGATTGGTGGCAGTTTTTTCTTCTGATGAAGTTTGTTGTTGCGGTTGGTTTGCAGCATTACTGTTGGCAGCGGTGGTTTGTTCGCTAGAATTGTCAAGTTCCGCTTTATGATTACATTTGCTACAGAAAACCACTAGTGGTGGTGGTGGTTCACTATTTTTGATCAGTGTACTGTGACCACTAGTGACCATCAAGGCCAGTGGTTTGTTCTCTGGAGAAAGTGGAATGTTGTTTGTCGAACACTGCTGTACCGCTGTTGGTCCAATCTTCTGAGTGATGATTCGCTGTTTTTGAAGGTGATGAGGCGGTGGTGGAGGTGCTATCTGATGGCTATTCATTTTGTCTCGCCTAGGTGGAAGTTCGGGTGGTGGTGTTTTCGATTGACACAGTTCAGATGGCGAGATTTCTGTGGGAGGTGGTGGCGCCATCGGTAGATGATGATATTGGTCTATGATATCGTTTGAAGAATCCTTTAGATTCGATGATGCTGATATGAATGTGGATGGTGAGCCATGAGAGTTGGTCGATAGACTACTACTGCTCGATGTTGAACTAGACAACGAAACTATCGATGAAGAGGTTGAGTTTGGTGCCGCCGGTTTAGGCCGTTCATACATCGATTTGGTTCGACAACACTGGCCAGTGATCGATTCTGATGAGCCAGTGTACTGGCCCACCACCACCAAATAAGCGTAAAGATTTTGACGTTTTGGTGGCAATTCGGGTGGTTGCAGTGTTGTTGATGTTTCACACATGGTCATCGAATGAACCAATGATGGCCGGCGAGAATTTTTTGGCATACAATTGGATAAACAATTCGGGTTGTTAATCACCAGATTATTTATTAAACGATGCTCATCAACCGAAGAGCTTTTACTGTTTTGAAACACCAAATTCGAACGGGATGGACGTCGGTAAGTGCGAATTTGAGCCCGATTTTGAGAACAACATTGAGAATGCCCATCACCACAACAACAAACCGAACCAGAACAACAGCAACAGTTTTCCTTGCTTTCAGATTGTTTTGATGAACCACAGCGGCATCGAACAACAACTGTCTGTGCCAGCGGATTTTGTTCATTCAGCCGAACACTGCAGCAACTGTTCTGGTTTGGTAAATCAGAAGCCAAAAGAAATGAATCGGGCGATGGTAACGGTGGCGGTGATGAAGAACACGACGATGCTCGACTATTGCAATGATGACATTTTTGGCCACTACCATCCACTTGATTGGAACAGAATTTTTTCGGTCTCAATGTTATTTGAGAGGATGTTTCTGTTTCGGTTCCATTTTTTCCCAATAGATTCAAGTTTTTTGAAAGATTTCCTTGAGTATCGGAATTGTTTGGCATGATTGTGTCGTATGGTGGTTGTATTGCACTTCGATTGGTTGTTAAACTTGAATTCGACATTGAGGACGAGGATGACGTTGATATATTGCCGTGATGATTGACGCATTTCAGCACATTATTATTGTTTTCGCGTAGATGAAATTCTCCAGAGCTGTTGTGGTCGGATGATGGTGTGGTTCCCAAACCAGAATCGGTGTTTTCGACGATGGCCTTTTCGACGCAAATTCCTTGGATAAACAAGAGGAACTGGAGCTAGTATTGGAAGCTATCGATGATCGAGTCGAACTACGAGAACGAGTATGTTGATAGGTTTTCGGTGGTAATGGTGGTGGTCTCTCAAGATCGATGATCTTATTCTCCACTATCGATTGTTGTTTGGTGAATGTTTTCTGTTCATTTTCTGGAGATTTTTTCGTTTCGACTCCTGAATCCTCTGATCGAATCGAATCGGATAGGAAAGTGTTTTGAATGAAAAAATTGGATTTCGATGATTCATTATTGGTGGACTGAAGCTTCTGTGAGATTGATTGACTAGGTTTGGTTTTGAAAATATCAGATAATTGATTCAACGGCTTGTTATCAATGAATTTCATTGAAGGTTTCATCAGCTCGTTGATTGAACGTTTCCTACAATTATTTCCATTCAACAATGGAACATCCAATTTGATTTGATGCAAAGAGATATCTGATGCCGATCCCGATCGTTTTAGATTTCCATTCGATCCAAACAGAAATGAAAAAACATTCTTATCCATGGTGTTGCTTTTTGATTTCACCGTTGTTTGTTGATTGGCCGTCGATTCTTTCGAAAAATTTTTCGAACGAAATTTTGAAAACTCAAAATGATGCGCCATCTTTTGAGCTTGATTGGTAAGTATGTTGGGAAAAAATTTATGCCGGCTAAGAAAATTCGACGAACCAGATGAATTGGATGAATAGGTCGAGGAGATTGTTGATGTCGATCCATTACTAACCGAATGGAGACTGATAAAACAATCTGGTGGTGGCGTCACCGAACGACGCCGAAATTTTTGCTGATCTAACGAGCTCAAAGCCGAATTCTCGGCCATTATCAAATTCACGATGGCTGAATTGGCTTTCAAATAATCTTCATAACATTGGCGCATTTCGGCCTCCATCTTCTTGTAGGCCTCGACCAAATTCTGTAATGGAAACAAAATTTTAGTTTTTTTTAAAAAAAAAAACCTAGACAAACTGCCAATTCTGCCATTAAAAAAAGGGTTACAAAAATTACGAAAAGAAAAATGACTTGAATTTCGTTAAAAAACAGTGTTTTCTGCCAAAATTCAACCAGCTAGCTATATATTTAAAAAAATTTCACCGAAATTAGAACTGATGTGGGCGATCAATGTTTTTCCCTAAAAAAAATTTCTCTCTTTAATTTAGATTAGATCAAACAGTTTTCTGTTTCATTTTTTTTTTATAAATTTTCCACTAAAACGACCATTTAAAGTTCTATTAAATTTGTGAATAATGATAGTTTCACATTGACACTTTTCGTCTAAAATTGAAATTTTTTTTCCAAAAATTTCATCAGAACTAAGTTAATCCAACTATGGAGCTTAAATTGATCTAGTAAAATGAATTAGATTCACTGAAATGGATGTCAAAAATTAAAGCTATCAAAACTACATTCGATTAGATCGTTGTTTTAAACTTCAAAGTTTCCCTATCGCTAGAAAAATTTTTCCTTTCCGATAACTGACATTTGAAATGTTTAACGACGACGACAAATATAGGACGAAAAAAAAATTGACAACATGCTGATGGCTCAATAAACAACAATTTTGATGACATTTTTTTGGCCATATTAACCAAAATTGGTTAATATTAATCGATTAATCGATGAAATCGATGAATGTACTGTGTGTGTGATGTGTGTCATCATCGATTAATTAACGTTCGTAAAAAACAACTCATAAAATGATCAATGTTTAGTGCTGATTCCATTCAATGATGCGTAATGACTAAACGGAAACTTGACTTTTTTCCCCTTGGGCAAACAGAGAGAAAAAATAAAGGTATTTCCAACTCACTTTGAACGAGAGAAGAACTTGACGTGAAATTAAATTAACCGATGATGCGTCAACAGTGGTCTGATTCAATGGAACAACACCACTGTTGTTCAATTCATCCCAATCATGATCTGATTCAATGCTGGTGTTTGTTATGCTGTTGGTTTTTTTCGATGATGGTGAATGGTGAATCAAACCTCTCTCATCCGTGACAAACACCTCATCCGACCATTTTATCAATTCGGAAAGATTCTGATACAATCGATTGGTAGCTTCAATGATTGCCGAACTATGATTTCCAAATGGATAAGTTTGATTAGTTTAGAATGAAAAATTAGAAAATTTATATTGAAAAACCTATTGTTGTTTGGTTGGTGGTGGTGGTTGGCATCACTATCCGATTGATCATCCAGATAAATGTTTGATAGGATCTGAAATCTCAGATAGATCTGCTGTAGGTGTAGGTAGGCATTCTTTAGTTGAACACAATTCGAATCGATGGTCTCGATCAGAATGTTGCTGGAGCCGTTCAACAACTCCAGTTTATTCTTCTTGACAACATCTTCGAAATATTTGAGCATCAACTCGATCTCTTTGATTAGCTTCTCGGCGTCGAATAGTTTCAACTCGTTTAGATAGGAATTCAATGACAATATCAATGACGGCTCAACCGAGCTCATCAAAATTCCATTTTTGAATGTCTTTTTCCTAGTATCGTTGTTGTTGTTGTTCAATATCACAGTGTCATTGGTTTTAGTCGATGCCCGATGATCATGAGAATGATTGTTTTGATGATGACCATTATTGTTGCTAGCGTTGACCACCAATGTTGTTCCCGAACGATCTTCATTAGAATTTTGTTTCAAAATTTTCTTCGGACTACTAGAAATGATGATATCATCGAATATTCCGGGAAGACTAGAGCTCAAGTGATTTTTGGCCATCGAATTGGGCAGATGGCTTTCCTGATGATTCCTCATCAATGTTTGGTGGGATGGTTTTTGCCTGACGTTGTTCGTTGTCGTCGTTGCCGCCGCCGCCGCCGTCGATGAAGGAAGTAGGTGTGACGAGGAGAACACTTTCTTAAAGGGAACTTTCAGGCTTGATGCATTAGTGGTGGACGATGTCGGTTTCATCGTGGTAGTATTGTTTGGCATTGTTTTGGCCATAATGGCCACACTTTTTCTATTTCAAACACTACACTGGAATCAATAGAGAAGCACAGGTTTGTCCAGCGGGTTTTTGTTTTTTAGTTCAATAATTATTTAAAAAAATTTGAGAGAGCACGCATGAATGAGCTCGCACTTGGGTTGAGAAGCGGAGGCTGTTGTTTTGTTGAATGATTTTTATTATTATTAAATTCGTTTCGTTTGGTTAATCGCTTTGATAATTTTTTTTTTCGGAAATCATTTTGAACGCTTCCGAATTCATTCGAAACAACTCAAACAAGTTCCGGTGAAGCAGGAAGCTTATAGAAGTAGTATTGAAATTGATTGGTGTGGTGGTATTGACCAAACAGTAGAAGATATTGGGTGGATACATTATAAATGGCCATCATCCTCCTGACCATCCATCATCTCGTTCAAAGGTCATCGGTAGCGGTGGTGGTCAAACCCATCGAATAATTTGTCCATCATTTGTCTGTAAAAAAAAAAAAAAATTTAATTTAATTTTATTTAATAATTGAATTAATTATTTTTTCTCTAGATACGGGAGAAAAAATTACCCGCATTGATTTTTTTTAACTTGGAAAAAAAATTCAAATAAACTAAAATTAGAATTAATGGAAGAAAAAAAAATGTCTATTGACAGAAATTTCAGCTAATGGAACCCTAAGCAAAAGAAAAGTATTGGAACCTTAGCAAAAAGAAAGTATTGGAACCTTAGTAAAAGAAGTATTGGAACCAAAGCAGAAACCAATTTTCTCCCATTCAAAATGAAACGAAGCTAATGGAAATGAATTTCAATTAACCAGAAACCTGAATTAAAACCCATTAGAATGGAAACCGATTCAATACCAAAAAAAAAAACTAGCTACGATTTGACGAAGCAAAAAAAAAACATTGAAACCAAACTGGATTGATCATAGAGTGATGATCAATGATTTGATTTTGGATTTAAAAAAAAAATCAATCAATACAATGAAAAAGTATAATAATTTAATAGCTAATTTAATCTATCTGAAATATAGTTAGTATATTGATTAGAAATTATTAGAAAGAAAAACAGCCTACACACAGACAGAATGAATCGTTTGATTAGATTAATTAAATAAATAAATAAAATAAAATATAATAAAATTAATTAATTAGATTAAAGGTTTTTTTTGAGTGGTAATGATTTTTCCTAAGAAATCGAAGAGAAGAGGAAACATTAATGTCAACAACCACACATTAACACACAAAGACAGACAGAGGACACATAAATATGATGCCAGAAATTTATAACAAGAAAAAGAGCCCAGAAAAAAATCCTTTTCTTTCTTAGGAGAAAACAACAGAAAAGCCGTCGGAATCACCAAAAAAATCTGATGGATTCAGAATGTCAACCAAGAGAAAAATGTTAAGCAGGTAGAAAAAAACAAAAAAACCTGTTAGAACACCTTCTTTGGAAGACAATGACAGGTAAAACAGAATGATTCGTTTCAACCATCACCAAAAAAAAAAAACCAAAATTTTTTCCAAATAAGCAACGATGTTGTTAGAAAACGACGGCGACGATGATAAAGATGATGATGAGAAGGCAAAAAAACAACAACTACAAACGTTTGTTTGGTGTCAGAAGCAATGTAATATTTTTTTTTTTCTTCCATTCGTTTCATTAGAAAATTATTATTATGATGATGATGATGGGCTGTTTCGTTAGTTTAGGTCTCTTTATTATTACGTTTAACCTGCTGCTGCTACAGGTTCGTATGACAGCCAGGTAATGACCGGAAAACGCTGGGGACTATTAAACAAGACAGAAAGAAAATACACGCGCTGTAGGGAAAAGAAAGACTTCTTTTTTTTCTGTTGTTGAGAATTAAAACAAACTGAAAATGGTCGCCCAGCTTTATTATTTCGTTTGTTTGTTTGTCGTAGCTCTTGAGTTTTTTTTTATAATAATTATCATCGCTAGCTTTTCATCTCTTTCTATTTCCATTATCTTTCAAATGAAATTAATAAAATGTGTGTGCAAGTTGAACAGCCAAAAAAATCTTGCAACAAGTGAACTAACCAAAAAAAAAGTTTTCTATTATAATGACACCATTGAGATGAATGAGAAAGAAAGAAGAAGAAGAAGAAAAACAACAACAAAAATTTACCTGAACAGAAGAAAATTACCTGTAAAACAATGTTTTTTGACCTACCTAAACGAATTGAGAAAACCGAAAAATCAAATGAAAAAGAAGAATAAATTCATCAAAAAAAAAAAACTTGGCTCAAGCAACAAGAAAAACCGTTTTGTTGGGTTTTGAAGAATGAACGGAATAGAACAAAAAAATCTCACACAACCACTAAAAAAAACATTGAGGGCAAACAGAAACAAATGAAGAACAAATGTCAATCAAATTCGACGTTGTTGTAATGAAAAAACTTTGATGAAAAGGTGTAATGTTGGAAGAAAAAAATTTCAATCTTTCAAATTCAAGATTTCAATAGATCACACACATACACACACACACACACACAGAGAGACTGAGAGAATAAATCAAACATGAGACTTTAGTGTGCTTGTTGCAATCAATCCACATAACAAAAACATTGGTATTTAAATATAAATTCGAAACATTTTTTGTTCGAATCGTCTTTTGATTGTAATCAAGACCGTTCGTTATCTCTTATTTGTGGGCAGACAGCCAAGCCTTGCTTTGCTTTTGAACACAGACCATTTCGACAATGGAAAATAGCCAAAAAAAAAACCATACGATCAATTTTACAAACATCCTGCCCTTCTCTCTCTCTCTCTCTCTCTCTCTCTCTCATCTGTCATTTATTCATTGTGTGTGTGTGTGTGCCTGCCTGTCTTTTTTTTGAATTTGGTCAAAAGAGCAACCCAACTTCCTAAAAAATATTTTCGATTGATAAGTTTGTTTGATCAGAGATTTGTGTTTTGTAAATAATAATTAATTAAATAAATCAACAATATCAAATTTAGAAATCGAGAAAAAAAAAATCGAAACTCTTTACTTGGAAATCGATAATCGAAAAAAATCGAAAAAAAACTATGCTGGTCATTAGCTTAGGGATTGAACACCAAAAATCAAACCCAAAACTGTTCCGAATCGATTTCTGATGAATTTTTTTTTTTTTTTTTTAGAAAACTTTTCTGGTTTTTATGCTTTCCTAATAACTGGTTCTTTTGGTTTAATACTTTTTTTTTTGCAACCAAAATTGCGATTGTAATTGAAATTTTAATTAGTATTTTTTTAATTTAGTTTTTTAAACCTCGAATTTCTAAGGAAATAAAATTAAAACAAAGCAAAGTTTTATTTTGTTTCTAATCAACGACCTCAACGATTTCACCGGACAGAGAGAGAGAGAGACAAATCCATACTAACAGCATCATTACATTTTAATCAGTGGATTTATTTTTTCCTGACAATTGCTTAAAAAAAAAAAATTTTTTTTTTAATTCAATTCGATATATCGTTATGGTAACAAGGAGAACAAAAAAACAACCACAGGAGTCTGAAATTTAGAAAAAATTAAAAAAATATCCCAATAAACAATTCAAGCGGTTTTGATCGTGAAAAAAATCGTTGTTCACTGTTTTCAGGGCCTAGAGATAAACTAGTTCTAAACTATGATTGAGGCAAGCATTGAGAAAAATTTTCCTACTAGAAATAAAATTTTTTTTGGCATTTCATCGACATGTATGTTCTGGGAACATGAAAAATTTTTTTATTTATATTTTTTTAAAAACATGAAAAATTATTTTGTGCCATAAAATAGATTATTTACTAAAAGAAATGCCAAGAGGAGAAACTCCATTTTTTTTTCCCTGAGAATAATAGCAGAATAATTGAATGAAGTGTTTGCTGTGTATTATCGGAAAGAATATTCTATTTCACTAGGTTCAATAGGAACATTCATACACACACACACCAAATGGTTATTGCTATTTTGAATGGAAAACACATTCGTTCCAAAAGGAACGTTTTGAGAATTTCGAAACCTGTTATGTGATGATATGGTAATGCATCTTCCTATTCTTTTTCTTCAAAAAAAAAATAATGTTCCCACAATAAATAAATAGCAGCCGAGACAACCAAATTTCTTAAAGGCCTTTGCTTCGTTTTTTTGTTTTCTCACATCCGACAGATGGATAGCAGAGAAAATTTCACCAAAAATTACCTTTAAATTTTTTTAAAGAAAATTTATCAAACCAATGCTGTTTCATTCTTTAAACAAAAACAAAAAATTCTATTAATGAAAATTTCAAATATCAAAAGAGCATAGGATGCAAAACCGCATTAAAAAGCAAAGCTTTTAATGGATTTTTCCAAGAAGAATCTTTTTAAAACCAAGAAATCAGTAAAACCATTCGACAATTATTTTAAAAATTTTCCAGTTTAAAAGAATTTTAAAAAAAAATCCAGTTTTTTTTCCTCTGGTTGGTTTTCCCATTAACAAAGTGTTGGAAAAAAATTTAGGAAGAAAGCGAATTCATTTCCAGTGAACTCGCATTGAACTCGAGATCAGGTCAAATAAACACAGAAAGAATCTTGATTGAATAACCGAATCAGTTTCGGTAATTGTAGCCCGGGTTTGTTTTTTCTTTTTTTTTCCTTCCAATCACTACAAAAGTCAATAGCTTTTCACCTTCAATACAACAACAACAAGAAAACTGAATGAATTTGTTTTTTTCTTTCAACAAGCAAACAAAAGTTATTGACACATCTCAACAACAACAACACAATGCAAGCAAGGCTTACAACACACCAAAAAAAAAACCCGAAAACCAAAAACCGGTACCAATGAAGAAGAAAAAATTCCCTGGTGCCAGATGCAGCGTCGGCAAATGCCAAAAAACATCGGGAAAAAAATCCCATTATCATGACAACAGGCCATGGAACAACAACAACCAAACGAGAAAAAGAAATCTATAGAATTTGTTTGGTTAAACGGAAAAATACCCGAAATTTTAAAAACAAGCCCGCCGATATTTTTTTTTGTAATTTTTTTTTTTTTTTGACGTCAATGACGCCCGTCAACCGTTTCTTCAACTGCAATGAATGAAAGTCTCTATGATGAATCTCTCTCGAAACAATCGATTCATAATTCTTTTCACAGAAGCGTCTGTTTGTTTGTTTTTTGCATTGTTTTTTCCCAAAAAAGAAAAAAATATGAAATAATGGATGAAGGTTGAAACTCTCGAACAACAACAAAAGAAATCTTAACATCAATTATACATTGGAAAAAGTGTAAAATAGATTTTAAAGAACGACGAGTTGTCACACAGTGAATTCAAATACAGAAAACAACTTTAAATAATTCGAAATAGCTAGCCGATAAATAAAAATCTCTCTGCCAAAGAGAGTCTATGGTTCATTGTCGTCGTCGTCCGTTGTTAGTTCTTCCTGTAATTATGCTTGGATGAGAAAATTGCCAAACATCACCTGATAATAATGTCGCCAAAAAACAAACATTAAAACACCCGAACTAACCACGGGTTGACAGTTCGCTGAAGAAACTAAAAACCCTAAACTAACCCATAACTTAGGGAAACTTGATTGAGAACATTGAATCTCGTTTTAGACAGCAGAATCCGAAAAAAAAAAACAAAGATTACGAATGACAAGTGAATAGTGAATGACCAATGTATTAAGAAAAAGAAGCTGGCTACTGTTTACCCGGTTATTGTAAATCACTGGACTCCCACTTACTTATTCAAATTTTTTCTTTGTAAGGGCGTCATCCAGTGTAAATCAGGAGATTGTTATCACCCCTTCAAGCTTAATTATTTTGATCAGATTATTAGAAACTATTATTATTATTTAGTTAAAAATTTTCATTCACTGTGAGTTTCGTTACTTCAAAGAAACCAACGAGAAAGCCCAATTTCAGAGTAATTTTCTCTTGAAAAAAAAGAAGAGAAAACTTTTAGCCTCTTTAAAGTTCACAAAAACACCAGCCAAAAGCTTTAAGAAAAGAATCGAAAAGCATAAAAAACTTTTAAAACAATAATAAAGAATTTATACGACTCTGACAATGTCTAATAGACAACAAAAGAAGTCAAGAGAAGAAAAAAAAAACCATAAAACCGGAATACAAGCCCTGAAAAAGAAGAATAAATGAAGAAAAGATTCAATTTGGGAGCCACTTCCAACAACGATTCAACCAAAAAAACACAACAACAAACAATTGAACAAAAAGAAGGATTCTTTCTTTTGGGAGCCATTCATTCGCTCTTTTGTTTTTTCGCAAATTTGACAAATTTAAAGTTTCAAACTTTTTCTCGTTATTAATGTTGTTGTCTTCATTAAAAATAAGACAAATAAGCCTTTCCATTCAAAGATTTATTATTATTTCGTAATAATTAAAATTACAAAATAATGCGGAATAATTAGTAATAATTTAAATTATTTCTAACTAAAATAAAATTACATTACGATCACATTCGTAGACAATGGAATTTGTCAATGTGATTTGTGTGTGTGTGATCAGAAGAAGAGGTGACCAACAACAACAAATAACAGCATAGAGAAAAAATGAAAATCCAACGCCTTTCTATAATAAGACAAAGAACAACAACGAAACCAAGAAAAAAGTCTATCAAGACAAAACAACGATAAAACAAAAACACAATGATGATAATAAATGCGGAAATAATGATGTCAAATAATAATAATTATTATCATTCTCATCATCATTTCAAAGAATTTCTTAATCAAAAAAAACTTTCGACTATAAAAAAAAAAAAAACGAAATGGAACTCACCAAAAAAAAAAAAAACCGAATCTTTCGGGTATTTTTCGGTTGTTTTTTTTTTTGTTGAGATGTTTTCGGGCTAAATGAATCAAGAAACACACACACACACACACACATAGAGACAGTGTTGGTTTTTTTCTCTCTCTCTCTCTCTCGTTTCCAGTACAATAATAATGATGATGACCATAATGGTCATCTCATTCATTTTTTCTGTGATGTTAAGTAGGAAAAAAAAATACTACTAAAGAACAGGTAATGGTTATGCAGAGTTGTCATCGATTTGTGGAATGATGTGTGTGTGTGTGTGTGTGTGTGTGACATACAAAAACATACTATTGGTGAGTATAGCTTGATGGAAAGCTTAGTTTCACTCATTAAGATGTTTATTCTTGGAACAATGGAAATTACCAACACACAATGGTGATTCAAGCAGAAACATTGGACATCAAACAGAAAACACATCAGGCACATTTTTTAGAGACACATCTTCTCAAAGACACAGTTCTCTCGACACGTTCTACGAACCAAACAAACAAGAAAACAAGCAGAAATTTTCACTTGAAACGCCAACTGAATTCGAAAATAGTTGTTCTTTGGTTTCGGTTTTGGCTTTAAACTTTAATTATCCAACGTTTTTCAAGCCAACAAGTTCCAAATTGTTCGAAATGAGAGAAAAGTTTTTGTTTTACGAAAAAAAAAAAAAAATTACTAACTGGGCATTTCTATTGGTGTTTATTTAGGAAAGAAACCTTGACGACAAAACCACCAACACCAACAACAACAAAAAAATTGATTTACAATTAACCAACAACGAGAAAGAATCAACGGTTCAATTTGTATTTTTTTGTTCTCTTGAAAAACTCTCACAGAACTTTTACACCACAAACTGTTTTTGGGTTGCTGCTGAGTTCGAACCAATTTCACAGCCAAACGAGTTTCAAGAACACAATTTCGAATTACAAACAGAAATTCGTTTAGAGAAAAATAGACACAGAGTTTTGATATATCGATGTTTGATGATGTATCGAAACTTTTTTTTTGAAAAGATTCAAATCGATTTTATCGATTTCATCAATGACTATAGTCAAAACAACAACGAGAACTGAAACAATATATATTTTCTTCTTCTGTGCAAAGAATTTTCGAAATGAAAATAATGATCAAACAAACAACCGAAATTGTTAGTTTCTGGTAGAAAAAAGTTATAAATAACTTTAAAATATACTCTGAAGAGTTTGAAAAAAGAAGTAAAAAAAAAAAAATCTTTCCTTTGACAAACACAAGAAAAAATTTCTTCAGTAAAATTTTTCAAGAAAAAAATTTAAAATTACTTTTCTCTTGTTGCTCAAATATAGGCCGTAGAATTTCGCTTGAAGTTAATCTCGTCAGTTGAAGAAGACGAAGAAGACGTTTTTCCTTTTTTTATTAAATTGCTTATATCAATCATTGAGCCATCACACACACACACACACATTTTCAAATTCAAATAAAATAATTTCAAGAATAATCTTCGAGAGAGAGAGCATTAGAAGAAGGCATTGAAAGAAAACTCTTCAATCACAGCTTCAATCTGTCTAACAACAACAACAACAACAAGATTCACCAAGCTTCATAAAGTTTTTGCAAAGTTTTAAAATAATTTCAAATATTAATAAATTATCCGACCTACAACAACAAGAGTCCAGAGCTTTAGACTGTGTGTGTTTGCTCTAAACTACGGCATTGATCTGCTGAGTTTCTACTTGTATCCAACCTTTCTCTCTCTATTTAAGGATACAGGATACAATTTCTTCGGATCAAGAAAAAAAATTTCTCTCAGAGTGTTTCAACTGTTTTTGCAGAAAAAAAAACTTTAAACTTTAAAATATTTTAGCAAGTTTCATCATTTTTCAGATTAAGAGAAAATGTGTTTGGCTTGTTTGCTTTAAGCTATATAGTAGAGAAAAATTATTAATTTCAAAAAAAAAATTCAGTATTGTTGTTCCGTAGAGAAACAAACAAAGTTGGTGATTGATAATCATCAAATTCAAATCCCTGCCTGTTTCTAAAAATTTAATTTTTTTTTAAATTTAAATTTTTAATTTTTTTATAAACTACTAGTATTTTAATAAATCTGAAACAACCTGCAATGTAGGCTGTGCGCGCGTGTAAACACTTAAACTAGGCCACAGCTAGCCAACAGTCTCATTAAAAAAAATGACAAAGAATTTGACTAATCAGCTAAATTATATAAATTAGAATTAAATCGATTATAAAAATTAATTAATTTTATCAAATCATTTATTTTCTAATCTGATTTATTCAATTAAAACTACTTTCATTTTGAAAATTTTTTAAGACTTAATTTAGATTAATCGAAAAAATAAATATAATAAAATTTCTGATGATTTTTTGAAGGAAAAAAAACAACCAAAACGATGATAATTCAATAAATGAAACAATAAATTGATTCAATTTTCAATATCATGAAAGAAGATGATAGGAATTGAACAACAACTTGAACCAGATCAAAGAAAACAAATTTATTTAATAATAAAAACCAACTAAATGACAAGTGAAACTGAACTATAGAGAAAAAAAATGAAGCCAAAAACCCATCTCACCAATTTGGCCAATTGGTTGAATTGGGTTTTAAGAAGATTTTCTTTCTACTCAAATACTACTCAATTGATTGAAGCATCAAACAGCATTTGAAACCATTCTGTTTTTTTTTTAACTAAAGCCAATTTTATTTCATTAAAAGTTTCTTTTTGTCTTCAAACGCAGTTTTTTCTTTCAGTGTTTATCAATAACTTTTTCATTAAAAAATCGATATATATGGTCGATTATCATCTGATCAGATAATCAAATGAAAAGCTTTGATATACTTACAGAAGATTGATGATTGCGCGTTTGCGGCATTCTCAATCATTGCAATCCGAATCCAGGATGCTGAATTTTAAATTGGACCAAACACTTTACCAAGATGACCGTAGTTTTTGGAATGTAAATACCGTAACAGTAGTATGTTTTGATAAAACACAAAATTCACAATTAAGAAGAACAACAGGCGAAAAAATTCTCAGAAAGAAGGATTTTATATGATTGAAGGTTGATTGTGCCTATGCCTTTCCCATCATAGATCATTGATCAATCATCAAAAATGATTTGATGATCAATCGCGTACACCACAATCAACAACAACAACAAGCCTACAATAACAGTGATTATTATTGAAACAACACCATTGAAATTGGCTGTTTGTGATGAATTTAATGGAAATGATTCCTCTTTCCATCATCATGATAATGATAATAATGTTGAAAATTTCTCCAAAAACCAAACGACTATCTTGGCTTTAGAATCTCCAAAAAAAAAAAACAAGCCAAGCACACACAAGTTTAAGATTGTTTAATTCTGATATTGATTGTCTCTGTCTATCTTTCTGTGTGTGTGTTTGATTCGTTTGGCAATCACATTTTACATTTGAATCACTTTTCACTTGAAAATCAAAGACACCACTAGTTCCATTTAATGCGATTGATGTGTGTGCGAGCGAGCGAGCAAGCAAACGAAATGATTTCATACGGTTCCATTATTTATACAGTTCATTACCTCGTTCTTTCGCTCGCTCGCTCGCTCGCAGTTTGTTCGTTTAAAACTGTTTAAAAAAAACAACAACAACAACACAGTTTCAGAAACCATTGTGGAAACTGGAAATGAACAAATTAACAGTAACGAAACAGTTACGAAATAATTTTTTTCTACCAACAACAACCGTTATTATCATTATTATCATCATTGCATTGCATTGCATTCATTTAAATTTCATTCCATTTAATTTCGTTTTTTGTTTTTTTGCTAGTATCGACAATTAACACTTTAAGCTTCTTTGAAAGAGAGAAAATCGACGAATCGTTTTCAGTTGAAAAAACATGTAAGAAAAAAGCAGTCAATGAGCGAAAAGCCCATTGATTACCATCATAAAAATAATTTCGATAGTGAATTAAAAATAAAGCGTGAAACATTCAACAACAACACCAACAACAAGAAGACAATAACAGCCAGCGAAACCTTCAAAACTTGAGTGTTTGACATGCTTTTCTCTAAGATTTTCTTCTTTTTTTTCTGAAAGAACATTTTTTTCTGATCATTTCTCCTAAAGTTTCAAACTTCAAAGAATAAAGTTGATTGAATTCATGAACCGTTAATGAATTAATCTTAATCAAAGTGATCTGAAAGCTTTAGAAAAATTGAAAGAAGAAAATTTCTGAAGAAAAATCACATTGTAGAAAAAAAGTTATTATTATTCTAAAAATACAAAGTTTAAGCTTGGCTCAAGTTAGGCTGGCTTGAAAACACACACACACACACACACAGAGACTTTCATAGAAGAAAATGGCACGAACTCGTTAATTAACAGCTGAATTAACATTAAATCAAGAAAAATAAAATCGAACCAACAACATTATTTCATTCGGCTTTTTCTTCTTCGTTGATGTTCGAATCAAACAGAAGAAGAACAACAACAATCATTATGAATGGAATGAATGGCTCCCACCTGTTATTAAAAGGTAATTGATCAGAAAATTGGTTTCATAATTTTTTTTTTACTTTCGATCTCATTCATTCACTTTCATTTGAGTAAATCATAGTTTTACAAATAAATAAATAGATGAATGAACTTTCACTCTTTGTAACTTAAAAATAGGATAATTTTTTTTTTGTTTTAATTTTCGTTACTTTGTAATAATATTATTGATTATTATAACGGGAGGAGGATCCTGTTGTTGATGGATCCTCATCAAAATCAATGAAAATAATTATTAATTTTTTTTTCTCGATTTTCTTTCATTCATGGAAGAAGTATTAGGGAAAAATCAACTTGATTAAGCTTCAAGTCTGAGAAAACTCAAAAAAAAAAAAAAAACAGAATGTTGAGATTCGTATTATTTAGGCTGTCGGAGTGTCGGAAAAAAGAAGAAGGAAACGATGTACGAAACGACGACGACAACGACGGACATTTCCATTAGAACACTTGCCTAAAAATAGGCAAATCGAAAGTGAAAGCGATATCCAAAACTCGTTGTTGTTGTTCTTAATGTTGTTTGTTGGCTGGTTGAATGCGATGATGATACTAATGATGATGATCGTGTGGTTGCTTGCTAAATAAGTCCATTGAAAAGAATAGAAAAAAACAAACGCATATTTTTCCAAAAAGTCTCGCGCCACTCGGAGAATGGTGGCCTTTTTTTTTTGGATGATTTTTTTCCCTTGCTCACAATTTGAAGACAAAATTTTTATATGAGATTTGGCTTATGAGATTCATCAATGATCCATCGTGATGATGGTAGTTAGCAGTTTATTATTATTATTAAATAATATTCTAGAAGCGAATAAGAAGAAACTCATTCTTCACCAAACCAAATATCATTGAAGCATTTAATCTTTAAAAAGAAGTTTTCTCGAACAAACAAACAGAGCGACAAACAAACAAACAAACAAATACATCAACTCAGCTATATTTAGTTTGAATCACTGTTTAACCAAGGCTGTCTTCCAACCACAGTCAACAACATTAAACATTTCGCTCTCATAACCGTTATTAATAAAAGAAAATTAAAATGCAAAGAAAGGAAAAAAAAAAAATGAAATGATAGAAATGTTGTTGTTGTGTGGCAAGCTATAGCTAAGAAGAAGATGTTAAAAAAAGTCTAGCTAAGAAAAGCTTTAAGGGAGAGAAAATCTTTGGAAAAGTTTATGTAATGATATTTTTGATGATTTTTCAATAAGTGGTATCCATTATTATTAGTATTATTTTTTCTAAATTAAACTCGGAATTACATAAAAATAGATCCATCGATAGATTCCAATAATAATAATTCTAGGAAATTTGAAAAAAAATTGAAACTTTTGTTATAAAATGATAGAGAAAACTTTACATTCTTATCAATCATCAAGTTCTCATTCAAATAAAAAAAATGGCTTTGAGCCATAATTTGAGAAAAAATGATTCGATGGTCGTTTAAATGACGTTTTTTTTTTTGTTGTTGTTGAGACATGACACTTCACAATTCAAACAAGACTGATTGTAAATTGATTTATCAGGTTTGAGTGAAACAAGCGTTTTACAAACAGCCATTTTCACTAAAAAAAAAAATATGGCTAGTAAATTATTTATAAAGGTGTTTTATTGATTAAATTTTTTAGTTAAATATTTTTTTCTTCGATAACAGTTTCATCGAAACATCGTTTCATTGCCTGTAAAAAAAAGAAACCCAAGTTGTTGAAATTGTATTTAATTGTGTGAACTAAATTCGATGAAATCGTTTTTGTGATTAATCGAAGCAAACTCTTTACCAGGTAAAGAGTTTAAATTTATGAAACGGGCAGTTCGTAAATTTCATTCAGATAAAGAAGAGAAAAAGTTTTCAATGGAAAACAATCTAAAAAAGATAATCTCAAACGAGAAATGAATGGTTTGATGGAGTGAAGAGAAATTGATTTAAAGCCCATCTCGTTGAATGTTGTTTGATGGAACTTGATTTATCTTGTTGATTTTTTTAATAAATATTTTTCGTCGTCTTTGTGAAAGTTTCCATTCACGATACATTTCTTCCGTAAAACTTTCCTCTAATCTTTCTGCTGTTGTTTTCCTCATTTATTTTTGAATTGTTTCTCATAAATCATTCATAACTTAAGATGTGAATTCGGGCTTGAACATTGGAACGATAACAACAACACGATTTCAAAACGATAATCGAGATTTGAGAGTTTGTTGGATCGGGTAACCTTCATTTGAACTTTTCATTGATTATTATCCTATCATTGATCATCTTAATGACGATCAATTTGAAAAATTTTCTTTCCTACAAAATTAATACAACTAGGAAATCGTTGTTGTTTTGGGAAAGTTGCCAAAAAAAAAAACAGTGGAAACATTTCGGATGAATTGTCACACACACACACACACACACTTCAAGTGAATCTATGTATGCCAAACTTAGCTTGAAGAAGAGACCGAGAGAACTTCTTGTTAAAAAAAAAACCAAGAGAATAGATTGAATTTAAAGACCAGAGAGAAAAAAAAAACCCAAAAACTCCGAAGACCCAAGACCAGAAAGTTTTGAGAAAAAAACTTTTCCTTGAAACTAATGAAATTATTTAAGTTTTTTTTTTTTAAACCAGAAAAATGTTTTAAAATTTCTTCCACAGAAACTGTACCAGTGGAACTAGCGGTACCGTGTATTAATTTTCGGGAAAAGAAAACATGTCAAGTAGGATATTTGTCAAATTAAATATTTGACAAAAAAATAAATAAATTCTTCTTCTTCCTCTTCTGTTTTTGGTAACGAAACAAACGGGCAAATTTGGTTCACGGTGTAAGGAAAATGCTTTCAAGTACTTTCTGTCTTTTTATGTGTTTTTTCTATGCTACCCACTTAAAACAAGACAAACATTAAGTTTTATTCTATGAAAGAAAAAACAAAAAAACCAAGACAGTAAGTTTAAGTCGAAAAAAAAACCACCACGTCAAGTGAGCTTTGGTATGGAAAAGCTTCTATCAATTTTGAGTACCAAAAAAAAATCAAACCAAAGGATTTGTAAAGTTTGACCTAAACTAAAGTTTTAAATTCAAGTTTTTAAATCGATTAAAATATTCAAACAGAGATCACCCAAATCAAAAACATTTGAATCCAAACAATGTTTTGGCAATGCTCCACAGAAAAAAAACAACAACAAAATTATTAATAAATTTGTTCTTAATCTCAACAAGAACAGGCTTAACACTTCAAGTGTATTCAGTTTTTTTTTTGGGCAATTTATTAAAGGAAAAAATTCTACAAAATTAAAAATGACACCTGCTAAAATTGTCAACGACTTGTGTCGTTCTTTTCAAAAAAAAACACTAATAACCTGAATCTTTCTAAAAAAAAAAAAACAACACAATGATTAACCTAGCCCGAATTACATTACAATTTCGTGGCGTCACCATTGCTCCCGTCGCTTCTCCCAAAACCCATTAAAAACAACCAAAAATTGGTCAACTTGAACAACAATAATTGTGACCAAATTGTAATCCATTGCACTCGACCAGTGTGACACAACACAACACTGTGACATGACACATTAATTTCAAATTTTTATTTTTCTTCGCAAATTTTTGGTGTGTTTTTAAGAAGAAGCCATCATTATGATAATGTGATGTGGCGATGATTAAGTTTTTATCCTTGTAA
>JAVLUE010000222.1:0-87983 GCA_034190945.1 Octodonta nipae | reverse complement strand
AGTCATTGAGGAAACAAAAATAACAGATCGGAAACAAATCAAACATATAGAAAATAATGAATAACTTTTTTTAGTTAAAAAAAGAATATTAAAATATATTATTTTTAGTTGTTCAAAAAAAAACAATCATTTAAAAAAATTAATTTCTTGTTTAAGATAATAAAAGAAAAAACAGAAATAAATTGAAATTTACCTAACACTAATAAAAAATTAAACTTGATCCGAATCATTTAGCCAACTGATAAAATTGATGACAAGTTAATCTGGCAATTATAGAATTAAAATAAGATGAAACAAAAAATAAAATTAAAAAACACAAAATATAAAAACTTTGCGACTATTAGATTAAAAAAAATTTTGCAAAAACTAAAAGAAGCACTCAATTGAACTGTGGTAGAACTTGAGGAAAACAACACTCGGTTGTAAAACATTCAGATGAGAGCGAGAAAAAACCTGCGTCATCGTAATGATTTTGAGTACCAGAAACAAATAGAATATTCTGCCTGAATGTTCATGCCTCATTCATGTAGATAATTTTTTTTTTTTTTTTTGGTTTCTGTATTCTCTGTATAATAATAAGCCCAAAAATAAGTTTCATTAATGTGTGCGTTGAGCCCAACTGTAAACGAAACATATTTTGTTTTGTATAAAGCTAAAAAGCTAAAAAGAGAGAATCACATCTGCGACTTTGTTATTCTGTTCCAACAATCATTGTAGAAATGCGCGTCAAGTTTTCCTTGTTGTTGTTGAATTAAAGTCAATTACACCACTAAAGAAGCTTCAAACAATTAAAAAAAGTTTGGAATACACATGACGGTAAACCTTAACGCACCGAAAAAGTGAGGTATTAGTTAGTCAAACAAACATTTGTTAGTTTTAAATTGCGCGATGACAGCCCTACTGCACGATTTATCAAAAAAAAAATCATTCAAATAAGGCGTCAAGCTTCTTTTAATTTTTAATGATATAACTATATTTTCGTTTGCTAATAATTTTATTATTTCAAATAAATATTTATAGAAAGAAGTTTTTTTTCAATATATATTTTAATTTTTTTATCTTCTCGTTTCTACATTAGAAAATTTAATCAAAAAAATAATTAAACTAAATGTATATTTCTGTTTTCATTTGGAAAAAATTGGTTTCAAATTTTAATATCATCTAAGTTTTCAAAAATCACATAAAATTATAGTCATATATTTTTTAACACAAAAATAGCTTATTAAAAGAAACAAAATTACATTAAACAATTAATATTTAATTTTAAAAACTTTTCATTTTGTGAAAAATTACTTATAAAAACGCTTTTTTGGAATTTTACAAATTTAATATAACAAATATTTATTCAAACATTAAATTTGGTGATTGTTCCGATCTCATCTTTTCACTATAATGAGAAAAAAAATATAAAAAACTGAATGAAAAATTGAAGCGTTGTGAAACGTTTGCGCATCCAGAATGTCAGAATTTTATTCGCTCAATTCTTACATTCTATGTAAAATCTAAGAGAGAACAAAAAACTGAATTCAGTGATAGCAGTGTGTAAATTTAATTATCATTTTTGTTTTGTTTCTTTTCTCGATTTTAAATAAAATGATTGAAATAAATCTTTTTCACATTAAACAGCGCACTAACAAAACATTTGACTTTTTGAAAAGCTTTGTTCTATTAAACGTAACATTTAAATCGCTCTCGGATTGCTCTTTTCGATAATTCTATTCGACAGAGAAAAAAATTTGATTCGTTCATTTATTGTCAATGGTGGTTCTTTGACACGCACTATTCGAAATAATCGTGTTTTCAGGCAAGTGAGTATATGGATATGTGTTAGTGCGCTCTGTAAATTAAATTATACGCGAACGAATCAAGCTGGCCAATGAGCCTTGATTGTCTTTGAATAGAGCGAAAAACGATGGAGAAAAATAAATGATTTTGCAAAATTAAACATAGAAGCAAAGAAAAAACTTGAAAGCAATCAACTACAACAAGCGATGAAATCTCTCTTGTTGTTAACTCTATATCATTTTTCAAGATGCCTTGTTGTCGTTATTCATTATTTCTGAAAAAAAGGAAACAAACAGCTCAAACACGATTTCAATTGACAATTCATATATGTGAAATGTGCATTCGATTCAATTATCACGATGATCAAGTGACTTTAAAAAAAAGACTGGCATCAAAAAATAAAACTTCAAATGATAATGAAAAGAGAGAAAGAGTGGATTCTATGAAACACACACAAAAGTACAATCGATCGTTTCAAAAGCATCAAAAGAATTGCAAAAAAATTGAACTAAACAAGAAAAGCTTCAAGTTAAATTGTCTTTAATGATTATGATGGCAATCAAATTAAAATAAAATTCAAAAATAGTGTCAAATAATGGGATGTATGATTCACATCATCATCACTTGAAAAAATACGCTTGATGTAGCTATGATGATTGTTCTAAATGAAATGATGTAAAAACATTATAAGGAATTTTTTTTTGAAAAACTTATTCGAGATGTGTTTAGAATTTTTTCGTTTATAATAGAGCACTTAAATATCCTTCATCTCCTAGAACTTTTAACATCACCAAAAACCATTAATAGAGAAATGCAATTAAATCAAAATAGAAAGTGCTAAATGTCAAAAAAAACTAGTTCATTGAAAAAAAGATGAGCAAAAGTTTAATGATTTAATTATAATTTTTTTAAAATAATAATACAAAAAATAATGATGTTAGTTAGTGAAAACACCCGTATAACAATTAGTCGTTTTATATTTTATATTCTATTTTATACATTTTAAGATTTTTCCAAACTTTATTGTAATCTTACTATTATATTTTAATGATAGTTTCTTTAATTTTTACTTTAATCAAACTGTATTATTTGTTCTATTCCACATTTTAAAAATTGAAATATTGATAAAAGCAACTTGAAAATATTTATAAAACTAAAAATAAACAAGCCTCTCGGGTTCAATATTCAATTTAATTTTCAAAAAGTGTCTTTCACAGTTTAAGAGCACTTTAAAACATTTGCATCTATGTGACATATGATTTTTGTAAATCAATAAATTCAGTAACCAACAACATAATGAATGAGGCGTTGCAAAAAGCAAAAGCAAAATCAACTTTTAATTATTTTTTCTGAATTTGCTCTATAAAATTTTTAATTGTCATTATATACAAGTATCATAAACTCTTTAAGAAGGCATTTGGTCATCAATTGACATTTAACTTTTTTTTAAAGCGGGTTAACCTGAGCAGTTTTCAACATTTGAACACCTTCGGATGCTTTTTTCTCGAGCAGTGAGCAAAATTTCCTAGCCGCGCGCTGCTCATGAAATTTCTCCATATTAACGACGGTTTGACAAAACAGTTTTTGCAAGAAAATTCACTTCAAATAAACGAAATCTTCCAAATCAACGCCGTTTGGCACAGCGATTAAAAAAATTAGATTAAAAAATGGTAGAAAAATTAACTAGCGGCTGAATCGCGTATCTCGAAAACTTTACTCGCAGCAGTTTAATTCTGGAAACTTTTGGGTATCCTTATGTATAGTAAACATAATTATTTATTAAAATATTTACCAAACAATATGAAAAGCTTTTAAACAACTTTCAACCGGCGTTCAACTTAGCTCCTCAACGTGGAATATTGAGAAAAATTATAATTAAGATTGAAATTATTTTCAATCATCATGTAAAATCAAATCAGCTTTGCGGGCTACTTTAAAAACCACCGCGGTCGACTTCTTGGTCACCTATACAATACTGATCTTGGTTAATAGATAAACTTTCATTGAAAAACTTTTTTTTCTTGGCACGTGTTTGAACATTTAAAATGATAAAGAAGCCGAACATAACAAAAACAATTATAGATCTCAACGGTTTTGTAATCATCGCCACGCGACTTTCAAAAACAAAATTTGAGTTTTTTTTAACAAATTCAATTCCTTGAACACTTAAATCACAATACTATTAAATGCTGTTTATGGTCATTCTAGTAATAAAGTGTATTGTTTTTTTTTTTGGAAAAATTTTCTATTAGTGGAATAAACTCAAGTTTGAAACTATATTCTAATTTGTTTAACTGTGAAGAATCGCTTTTAAGCAGTTTCAAAAAAAAAACTTCTAAAGACTTAAAAGTAATTGCCCTAGATCTATTTTTCTTTCTTGAGATTTTTCCTATTTCACTTATGATGCTTTACAAATCTATACCTTGCAATGCACTGGTTCGGAAAGTTTTCTCCAATATTTAAGTTTGAAGATTTGTTTTGGAGGAGTTTTTTTCTCAGCAATCCTCTGAAATCATCAAAGCTTTCATTTGCAAAACTTTTGAGAATTTGTTTCATTTCAATTTTTTCAAATTCAGCTAAAATAAATAACAATTTTTTTTTTTTTGAATCAAATTCATAAATTATCACTGAGATCTGACACTAAAAGTCATTTTTTTAAAATAAACATTAAGAATGATAGAACAATTGAAAATATTTAAATTAAAGAAAGTATCAAATAAAATCTTAATTTTTTTGAGTTTTCTGAACTCTTGTCACTTTTAAAAAAGTTTTAATGATTTCTTCATTAATCTTTTTCGATTTTCAATTTTAATTATCCTTATTTTCTAATAATTTACTCGTTTATAAAAACGGTTTTTCAAATGATCGTAGGTTTTAAAAATATTCTAAATATCTAAAAAAAATACAGGCTTTTTAATTTTTTGTTGACTCATCATTCATCCTTAATCACATTTAACTTTAAAACTCAATTGGATATTACAAAAGTTTAAGTTTCACAGAAGAGACATGATTCATAAGATTGCCACCTTTCAAGGTTGAAGGCTTTGTGTGTTTTCTTGGTTATTGTCTCCGGATGAGATAAGTCTTGAAATGTTCACCTAGACATGAAAAAGTTATAATAGTTTCTTAACAAAAGAAATTTTTCATCACAATAAAAATAAGATGATTTTTTAAAATTCTAGGTTTTATATATTAGTATAAAAAAGTTGATAAACTTGAACAATATTCAAGTTTAAACAAGAATTTCAATAATTAACAGATTAATAATTATTCTACTCACTTTAAAGTTTAAAGTTTAAACTAAGTTTTGATTATTATAGATATATTTTTTACAATTTTATAAAATTGTAAAAAAACAAAATTAAAATGTTAATTATTTAACTTTGTCTTTAATTAAAGTTTTATGATAAAATAAAAGTAGTAATAATATTGTTTTAAATGTCAATCAAAGTTTGAAAGTGATAGCTTTTTAGTTTGATTAAATTTGCATCATTTGATTTTTACATGGTTGTAAGAATTTATGTCAAGTGAGAGAGAGAGAGAGAGAATTCTGTTTGAAACGAAACCAATTGAAATGAATAAAGTTCAATAAGTTTTGTGTGGCAAAAAAAATGTTTTTATTTTTTTCTGTCAAACAAAAACGATCAACATTTATTATGACCAAATATTTTTTATTACATAAATGTTTTTATTATTATTCTGTATGATAAGGAACACACACAGAATACAACATAAGCCAAACTTGAGCAAAAAAACTATTAAATAATATTTGTTTTTTTTTTCGTTCTCTCCAACAAGAGATGATGAAAAAATATAGAGTATTTATACTTAAAATACTACAAATTTAATAATAATAAATACAAAACATAAATATAATTTATGTTCATCATTAAAACTTTTTTTCTTTTTTGTGCTATATAAGCATATACACTATGTATAACTAACATTATTAAGAGAATTTTACACATAACTTTACTTTTTCGTTTTTAATGAAAAACAACTTTTAAAAAAAAAATACATAAATGATGGTCATCAATTTAGTACATACACACATGATTAGAAAAGAAAAACCCGTTCTAAAATTAATTTTTACAATAATTCAAAGTTTTATGTTTATTATTAGGTCGATTCATAAATAAGTTTTAGGATAAATAAATTGAATAAAGGTTCTGTCATTCAGAGTTTTGAACGTTTTTCTTTGTTAAGAACGAAAAAGATGAGAGTCTTTAAGAGCAAGAATCAGGGAGTGATAAAAAAATTGTTTTTAGGGTCAAACATAACGGATAGATGCGAAAAATCATTCAACTTATTGATAGTACTTATTTATAAATTTAAATCGTAAAACTATAGGTTTCCCTTTACAGGCAGGATTTCCGGGTTATTAGCTATTTGAGTGGAAATCATCAATAAAAAACTTTAAAAAAATTTTTAAATCATTTTAATAATAAACTTTTGTACCTCAGTGGTCTGGTATGCTAATATAAAAAAAAATCAACTTTTGTACCTTTCTTAAAAACAAACATTGTTTTTAGAGATTGAAAATTTTTTGCAGGTCAAATGAAAGCAAAAACCTTCCGCTCGTTCTTGGGAACTCTTGGCTCTTCCTTTTATGCAACTTCATAAAAATAGTGTTTCGCTTCGTTTGAATCGTCAAATCAACGGTGAGGCAAGCTGATAAAAATTCTTGAATTTGGAACGATCGATTATCAGTTCTTCAATGGAAAAAGTTGGATTATAAGGTTGCTTATATTCTTGAGGTCAAGATGAATTTGTTTTCCTTGTCTTGAATCACGGAAAATTAAAGTGTGAAAGTTTCAATAAATAGTTTGAAACTTGTGATCTTGAAAAACAAATTTCTAGTCTTGATTGGTGAAAGATCAGACAAATTTACCAATATCTACAGGATGAAAATCCGACTTTAAAACTGTACACGTGAAAGTCAAATATTAAATTTGTCACACGAAAGCATGAAGCTTTGGCATAAGCGATTTCTTCATTTGAATTGCCAAATGATTTTACGAATGAGTCTAACCAATGCTGTTGATGGTTTACTAGAAACTTTGAAAGTTAATTTCAGTTTCATGTGCCAACCTTGTACTCAAGGCAAACTAACTCAAGTTTTCCACAAGTCGTCACAAACTAAGACAATCTACAAACATGGTCAGAAGATACATTCGGATATCTGTGGTTGGTCTCATCCTTCAATAAGAAATCATCGTTATTTTTCGTCTTCAAAGACGAGGCTTCTTATCGAAAAGTTTACTTTCTGAAACAAAAATCTGATGTGATTCGTTTCTAAGTTTTTTGAATGAAATCGAATGTGAAACTGGAATAAACTGATGGTTCTTAGATCCGATAATACGAATACGAATATCGATCAAATGTTTTCCAAAATAAGCTCAAAGAACATGGTATTTGTCATGAGATTTCAGTCGAATACACACCGTCTCAAATTGGCAAAGTTGAGCCTGTTTTTCACCTGTCCTCCTGTGTTCCAAATTCCTGGGTTTCTCGTAAACAACCTGTGTTGCTTTATCAACTAGTGAAGCGGAGTACATCACAATGAACGAATGCTACCGAGATTTGCTTATGTGCAATAATTTCATCAAGGATCTTAGATCTGAAAGTGTAACTTGTCTGACATCAGATCTGTATCAGACATCCATAAAACAAGCTCAAATGATAAATGTCAGCAAGAAGTTGGGTCACGTCATTAGATGTGCGCGATGTCGTAGAAAATGATGACATCAAAATTCAGTATATTGAATCGAAAAATAATCTTGCTGATATACTTATCAAACCAGTGAGCCTAAAAATAATTCAAGTGTTTTGGCCAAATTTGAGTAGTCTGATATTGCCTAGTTTTTATGGAGAAGGTGTTGGTTGATGTTCAAAACTAGTCAATTTTAAATACTAACAGTTTTGGTGAGTTTTTTTTTTTAATTTAATATATATATAAATACCCAGAAATTCATTGAGATATACATAGAAAACAGTTCTTTGTACATTCTTTTCATTAAAACTTCTTTAAAAAAAAAAAAAAACAATCTTGATTATTATTAGTGAATAGTAAATGAATTAAAAAAAAAAACAGTCAATTCTTCTATAACGCGGTTTCCGTTCAACAGCATGCCATAAGTTTTTTTTTGCGCAAACTATGAATGACTCGTAACTAGATATTTTAGGAAGTTTTAAAAATAATGTTCATGTTTTTATTTCTCGGCTTGTCAGGTTGCTTATTTGTTGTATCTCGTTGATCACAGAAAATTTTGTTTTTTTTGCGTATATTTTCAGCTCATCTTTGCTAAAAACTAAATTTGGGGTTGTAGATTTTGATTTTTTAATCTTTTTGCGTGAAAAATTTTAGAAATACAAGAATTTTTTTGAACATAAAAACACGCTGTCGATGTGTTCAGAGGGCTACCCTAGCGCCATTAAATCTTGTCTAACGACGAAAATAACGATCATTCAAAAAATAACTTTCAATTCATCTTGTCTTTTGTATTTTTTGATCACCATATAACGCGGCACGAATAATGAGATTTGTACTAATTCTGAGTTTCTTATAGCGCGGTTTTCATATAAAGCGGTACGCACTCAACGCGTTATAGGAGGATTGACTGTACACTGTTTTTCTGTAAATATGAAAATTATTTGTTAAAAATTAATTTTTTAACACGTTAACACTGCCAACAATGTCAAAATGCTCTTTTTTTGTACTTTAAAATATTATTTAAAAATATTCATTTATATTTTTTATATATTCTATATTGCGTTGATTTTTTAAAACTATTATAATGACAATAATATCATTGGAAAGTTTATCAGCATCAATATTGATTTCAATATATACCTCTGAACCATTTTTTATGCCGGTCACCGGTGACCCCCATGGCGTTAAATGTGTTAAAAATATGATATAACAATGAAATAATCTTCCAAATCTTGTTCTATCATTAGTATGAACTAAAACCAAAACTCAATGATATTTGACCAAAGAAGCAAGAATCTATATTTTAAAAAATTTACAAAACTCATTTCACAAAACACTATTTGATTTATTTTGAAACTCTGCATTATTAATCCATCAGAATAAACAACAATTTTATAAATTGTTGATAATCATTACATTAAATTAAAATGTCAAAAAAACTTTTAAACTAAAAAAAAAGTTTGAAGTACAATCAACGATACGAAAATAAATAGAATTATCAATTCAGATTAAATTTAAAAAATATCTTAAAATCAATTGAGATAGATTTAAAAATGACATCATTATTTTGCATTAAAAAAAAAACGTCCAAAGTTCGGAATCGAGGTAGTTGTTTTATTTTAACTTTAAAACCATGAAAAAAATATGTTTAGAAGAAAAACGATTTTGATCAAGCCAGCGATTTGAGATCAAGTCAAAATAGATTTCAAATAATATCGTCGTTGTAAGAAATACAAGTAAACGAGTATCGACATTAGCGGTCACACGCATACATACGCTTTGTAACAGATGGCAATTTTTTCCTTTTTCTCTCTTTTTATTTTATATTATTTGGCTTGATGTGTAATTAATCAATTTAATCGAGCCTCATAAGTGTCAAATAGCGTGTTCTGGCTGTTCAAATGTCTTGCTCAATAAAACAATCACTATTTTCGACTAATAATATGATTTTTTCAGATATCACAAATTGGTGTTTGTGCTCCTTTTATTTTGTTGTTAAGCATCTACAATATTTTATTATTATTGCAAACCACTTGGTATTATTTAATTCATAAATTCGATTTTATTTAACCATCTTAAATAATAATAATAATAATGTTTTCATTCTGAATAAATAGAAAAGAAATAAACAATAAGTCAAACGAATTAGTCAGTATTAAGCTGAAAAAAACATTAACGCTTTTGAAATTGCTCAACTACGAATTTATATCATTTTAAAATCATTCTAAAAAAACCTATCGAATAATATTATCAAGATTAAGACCATGGGTATAAAAAAATTAGAATAAAAACTATTATATCATAAGAGCTTTTTTAAAATACTTAAATAATTTATCAAGTCAATAAATGAAAATTCTATTTGAATTTTGAAGCTGCAAAAATCTTATTTGCCACAGTTTCTTCGACTTGAAAAATTGATTTTCTCAGTAAAAAAAAATCTCGACTTTAGGCTTAAAATTTGCAAGAATTTTTTGTTTTATCAATTAAAGTTTTTCCAATGAGTGTCGATTTTTTAAAAAAAATTTCTTTTTGTTTAAGCGTTAAAAATGTTTTTTGATCTGAAAAAATTTCTTAAGATCTATTAGTAATCGTTTTAGATCTTTGTTGAGCGGTTCATCTCACTTTTGAAGCTTCTCAAATCGACATCGCGCGAAATGCTGGTCTTGGACATCTTCTCGGTTTGGCAGCCGAAAAGTCTTTTTTCTGAATTGCTTTAATAGTAATACAAATGCGTCTTCACTTCTCAAGAAAAAATTACCTCAATTAGATTGGAATTTAAAAACATTTTTCCGGTTTTTGAACTTGAAGCAATGGTTCTTATTCTTTCTTTCTTGGCCTGGACTAGGACAATAGTAGCAGATTATGCTTCAGTAAAAGGAAAAATGCTGAAGTAGCTTTTAATTCAACCGACGATTGAGACTCAGTCTATTTTTGCCAAGCTGTTAGCTTTCTCTAGCAAAAGATTCTTAACAATGAAAAAAATTTTTCTTGAGTTGTTAATACATTTTTCACGAATCATGTATCGATTCAAATTAAAACCGAAAGGATCTTTGTGACGATCATTTCGGTCAGAAATTGGTCAGAAATCCTTTCTCTAACATCGCCAAGTTGACTTTTCAACTGCTTGATACGTGACAAAAAGCACATCATGTCACTACAAAATGACAAATTGTAAAATTCATTTAACCATTTTAAAGCCTCTCGTTTTGGCACTCCTTCATTAATCAAAACCAAAGTTTGGAATTAATAAAGTTTGACACCCAATGATATGAACACAGTTTGTATCATCGATAGATTTTGAGATGATCAGACTGTTCTTAGCTTCTTGAACCCGATCATCTTATATCACCAAAGACTGAGAGGCATAAATAAAACTTTTTTCTGTGAGGATTAGCTCGATTTTGTATTTTTATTTTGCGAAATTCACCGAACCTATAACCTGTTAAAATATTACTAAGGTTGACAATTACTAAATCAATCTGAACAAATTATAGTTTGAAAAGTATATTTTAGGTTTATATTTAAAATAAAAAGTGAGATAAAAAATAAAACTTTATATCTGACCATATGAGTGAGAGTCGTCGATAAAGCGACGATTCTATCTTCTTACATATTTGCTGGCATTTGGCTCTGAATTTATGACAATTGGAGTTTTTTATGAAGATCTCAAACTAATTTATGCTTTAAAATGATGTGAATCTTGATAAAAAAGTGATTCAACATGCGAAGATCGTTCTCAATCCAATGTCAAATGCTCTCTATGTAATAAGAAAGATTCGTCAATAAAGCAACGATTCGCACTCAAATGGTTAAGTAGCAAAACTTCAAGTTTAACTGGTAAAACTTTAGTATAGTTTTTGGGCATCAATTAAGTCCAATACAATAAACAAGATAAAAATTTACAATCTTCATGAAATCTAGACATAGTGTAAAATAGTCATTTTTTATACACTCAAAAAATTGATTTTAGTAAAATAATACAAAATTACTTCCATCTAGTTATTATCAAGAAAATTATTAGAAGATTTACAAAATACTGATTTTTTTTTGACTGAAGCTCACAGTAGGGTTGAGCATCGAAAGAAAAAGATCGATGTTTGCCATCGGAAAAAAACATCGATAGTAAAATAACATCGTGTAATGTACTATAGTCTTTGAACGACCAAAGCCGTGGCTGATGCAAGTTCAAAAGCCCAACGGCTCATATATAAATGTTTTTGCAAATGTTAATTTTTAAGTTTTTTGTTATAATTTTGTTACAATAATACTTCACATGGTAGCAGAGAAAAAGATCTTACGTACACCATGGCTGACAGAATAAAACCGCAAAATATGTCTGATCAAGAGGAAATTGAAGATTTTTTCGAATATTTTGAGCGTGTCAGTATAGCCAACGAGTGGAATGACGCTATTAAGGCAAAAATCTTTCCGGCCTTATTACCACGTGGCTCACGACACATTCAAACAATTAATTCAATGAATTTAATTGATCAAAAATCATTCGTAAAAATTAAAAAAGTCTTTTTGGATGCGTCCGCAAACAAAAGAATGGCGAATGTTCTCAAACTATTTGCGTGCAAAAAAGATATTAAAGAACCGCCAAGCCAATATGCTCATAGAGTTGGAACTCTTGTAGAAAAGGCATACTCGGGTTTCGATAAAGAAAATAAAGCAATTTTAATTGCCGATTTATTTCTTGTCGGCCTACCTCAAAAAATCAAGTCTAAAATTATTGCCACTGGTGATATCGACATGGGTTTGGACTATCTCATAACTTTAGTCTAAGCTATTGAGAGTGCCGATGAGGTAGACACTCCGAAAAAACCTCGTTGTGATTATTGTGGGAAAACGAATCATGTTTCGGAAAAATGTTTCAAAAAAAATTTGAAAAATCCTAAACAGAAAACTGGTTCAAAAAATTTAAAACAGGAAAAAAAAATCGATTATAGCAAAAAAATTTCAGCTGTTTTTGAAAAAAATAATCATCGATTTGTGATCACAATATGTGTTGACGGAATCGAACGTGAAGCATTAATTGATTCAGGTAGTGATGTTTCTATCTATCCAAAAAAATTTGTTTCGAAGTCAATCCTGGCTAAATCAAAAAAAATTTTTCTTGCTTCCGTCTCTAACCATCAAATAAACTCATATGGTACATTTGAAACTACGTTTTTTATTGCTGGAGTCGAATTTAAATGGTCATTTGTTGTAGCTGATTTCGATTTAATTGTTGTTGGTCGCGATATCTTAGCCAATAAATCCTTCTCTTTTGTCACCAATTTCAAAACGTATCTAAAAGTTTCAAATAGTCGCAAATCTGGTTCTCTTTCGTTGTCAAATGAAAGTGCCCCTGTCAAAAAAATTTCTCACAATCCTTCAATCAACATCTGTTATATTTCAGCTAAAGATCTTGCTTCTACAATAGAAACGGTTAATTCTAATGAATTGCCCGTAGAATTCAAAAATTTCAGTGACGTCTTCAAAGGGTTAGGAAAATCTAGCCTCATCAAACATCGAATATTGCTAAAAGACGATCGTGTCTTTCAAAGTCGACAAAATCGTGTACCTGAAGCGTTCGAAAAAGAAATTGATTTGACAATCCAAAAGTTACTCAATGAAGGTGTAATCGAAAAATCAAACTCAGAGTACCGAAATCCAATCGTACCCGTCAGAAAAAAAGATAAATCAATACGAATGGCATTGGATTTTCGAACATTGAATAAATTCACGAAAGGGGATTCTTTTCCGATTCCTCGAGTGGACGATCTCGTTAGGAGTTTGCGTGGTGCCAATTGGTTCACAAAGCTCGATTTGTCCCAAGGGTATTATCAAATCGAATTGGACGAAAATGATCGTGAAAAAACAGCTTTCGTATGGAAAAAACGAGCTTTTTCATTTCGTTAGAATGCCATTTGGTTTAGCATCGGCTCCACAAACTTTTGTCCGCCTAATGCAAAAAATTTTCATGAATGTTCCATTCGTCAAAATTTATTTCGATGACATTCTGGTTTTTTCGTCTTCAAGAAAGGAACATGTCAAACACGTTTGTGTTGTCCTTCAATTGTTACGAGATCACAATTTGAGGGCCAACCAAAAAAAATGTGAGTTTTTTAAACAAAACATCGAATTTTTGGGGTATAACGTCTCGAATGGTGAAATTCGTCCGTCAAAAGAAAAAGTTGCGGCAATAGCAGCAATGAGCCCACCAAAAAATCTCAATGAATTATCACGTTTTATTGGATTGTGCGGATATTACCGTCGTCTAATCGAAAACTTTGGAACTATAGTTGCTCCACTGGAAGAACTAAAGCGAAAAAAGTGAAATTCGATTGGCAAGAAGCACATCAAAAAGCTTTTGAAGCTTTAAAAAAAACGATGATGATGGAACCTGTGGTAGCGATGCCTATCATGGACGCAAAATTCGTTATCCGATGCGATGCTTCTAAACTTGGAATTGGAGCAATCCTTCAACAAGAAATCAATGGAAGTCGTAGAGTAATCGAATTTGCGAGTAAAAAATTTTCAGATTGTCAGTTGCGATACGCCACCATAGAAAAAGAAGCTACAGCTTTATTGTGGTCGATCGAACACTGGAAGAATTTTCTTCTAGGTCGAAAATTTTTAGTTGAATCTGATCACCGGCCATTGGCATGGCTAATGTCAAAAAAAGACACAACCGGTAAATTAGGCAGAATGGCCTTACGTCTCCAAGAATTCGACTTTGAGATAGTTCACATCAAGGGGAGCGAAATGGGTGATGCTGATGCTCTATCCCGCGTCTTCACGATCAACAATGTGACTTGGGGTGAATTCCAAGAAAGTGATGTTGAAACTCAAAAACTATTGGCTTCGTGTCCACATCAGTTTTTGAAATCAAATAATGTTTGGTACGAACGCACTGGTGGACATTCCAGATTGGTTTTGCCGTCATCACAAATTCACGAAGTTCTCAGCCAAGTTCACACAGAACTAAATCATTTGGGTCTGAACAAAACTTGGGACGTAATCAAAAAACGTTTCTACGCTAAAAACTTGAAAAATAGATTAAAAGCGTTGATCAAAAAGTGTGACGTTTGTCAAAAGTCGAAAGATTATGACTCTTCGCCAAAAGCTAGTCATTCAAAATTGGACTACTCAACGTTGTCTTTCAACGACGTTTGGTCAATTGATGTCTGTGACTTTTCTCAAACTTCGTCACCTCGTTATTTCGCGATGGTTGAGCTTTCAACGAAATGGGTCGAAGCTTTTTCGATGCCAACAGCGACAACAGAAAACATCATAAAAAAACTACGGTTAGTTTGGAAAAAATTCGGTTCGCCAAAAAAAATCATTACCGATCATGGATCAGTTTTCGATTCAAAGAAATTCGTGGATTTCTGTCGTCATGAAAACGTAGAGTTACAAAATTCAATTTCGTATCTCCATCAAACCAATGGGTTAGTTGAAAGATTCTTTCGTACTCTTCGAAACATGTTAAGAAGCGATGGAAACCTTGAACATTGGTACTGAGAATTAAAAAAAACGGCTCATATATAAATGTTTTTGCAAATGTTAATTTTTAAGTTTTTTGTTATAATTTTGTTACAATAATACTCCACAATCGGCTTTTTCCCATCGATGTTAAACATCGATGTTTTTCTTCATAAAGTCTACGCGATAAGTTTATCTTGTTGATTCAGAAATTAAAGCATTGATAATCCTTTAGTGAATCCAAAAGTGAGTGCTATTACCAATAAATCAATCAATGATTTTCTTGTATAATCTTAGGCATATCTGGTTGATCCCGAAACAAAAACATAGATGTTTTTTTTATAGAATCCAGACCTATCTGTATAAACCTGAAAAATTGTTTGGAAGATCGAGTTTTTCTAAAAAAAATTTTTAAGTGTAGGGTTAGTGTCACAGTTTATAAACCTTTTTTCAAGTTTTCTGTTCTAAGTTCTTAAGCTCTTTTAACAAAAATGCTTTTCTTTTCTACATTTCATTTATTTGAGAAAAATAATTTATTTTCTATCAACCATATATTCTATGAACTATTAAATTCCACCATCAGTAAAAGATTTTTATGATATAAACAATTTTGCAATGATTTTTCGTTCTTTTTTTTTCAAAGGATCTAAATCTATTGAATTGGTTCAAAAAGTAAAACATCGCTGTTTTTTCTTAAAGAATCCATCTAGTTTATCCAGAAACTAAAACATCGATGTTACCGTCTTTGGATCATAAACATTTTGAGACGATGTGACCAAAGTAAACGTTTTACTTTCTTTGTTGAAAACCTATTCAATCAGTCAATCAATTAAGCTTAACGACCCATTCAGGGCATAGCTTCGTCTAGAAGAAACTATTATTCTAGGTAATTTATATATACGTGACGACCAAGTATCGAATCGCTCATTCGATACAATCAGAAGCGCGCAATTAGGTCCTGGGTGCTTAATTGAGAGAGCAACGTGACACTCATTTCTCAGTCGTCAACCATTAAATTTGTCACTTCAAAAATTGTTACTGCTCATTTTTGTATAAAATCCACTATTCTTAATAAAGTTCTTATTTTTCATAAAACCTTGACAACTAAAGCATTACATATATATAATTATACTAAATACTACTTCTTTCCATACATCAGGATACGATCCCGGGTTAGCTTGAGACAAAATATTTTTCTATTTTTCTTTTATATTTCTAGTACAAAAACTTCAACCTAGACGTCACATATATATTGTTATTTAAAAACCTTGATAAAAAAAATTGGCAAAAACATCGCGATATATCGAAGTAATTCCATCGATGGCAAAAACATCGAGCATCGGATAAAAAACATCGGCCATCGATGCTCAACCCTATAGCTATAGCTCACAGTATAGCGAGGAATCGTAAATTAGAGGCAAAATACCAAAAAAATAATTCATGAAATAAAATTTATTATAAACAAGCGAAAATCATAATTAATCTATTTTCTAAAAGAGCCATTTTTAGACAAAATGAACATATTTTACCTATATTTTTTACAAGCAAAAATCCCGAAATGACATTACTAGTTTTTAAGATTGAAATATTAGAATATTGATAATTTTTAATCAGATTTGAAGGCTGCTGTTTTGAGAAGCTTTGCACTTTAAACTTGCGCGAATTCAGGTGGCTCTTACAATTCAGAAAATAAGATATTTCTAAACTTTTTTTCAACGTTTCTGTAATAAAAAAAATCGTGAAAATTAAAAAATAAGGGATAAGTAGTGGATCATTTTTTCAATGATTCAAAGCCATAATTGAAATTTTTTCAAATTTTTTTTGAAGTTTATTAACCTTTTTTTATTTCAAAAATTTTTAAAATTCCATTAAAACAGCAAATACCAAAAATAAATGAATAAAGTTGTAACATGTGTAATCAAAACGCCTATTTTAACATATAAAACAAGTTAGAAACTTACTTTGATTTACGTTTTCGAGAGACGAGAAAAAATATGAGAGAAACGTAAATCGAAAAAAATTAAATCGGGGGTGGGGGGCTAAGTGTATACTAAGGTTTTTCAAATAATAAGTTACAAAGCATGCATTAATGCAGGCAATGTTTGTTTGTCATAAATTTCAATTCTAAATAAAATTGTAATTTTCACTCGAAATTTTCTTTCTTACAAGGTTTTTTTTGTATTTTAAAATTCAAAATTTTGTGCATTTTTGTGTTTTTACATTTTTTTGTTTGTTTGTATTAGTGTTTAATTTTTTAAATCTTGGTTTCACAACACAGGTATAATATAGTATTTTATAATTTATTTTTAAAATTCATTTCAATGACAGTGCAAATGCTAGATTCTTACCAAAATTCCGATAGTGAAGATGAGTCATCAGATCTATCATGTAATCAAAAAACAAATAATGATGAAGAAAATTTAAATCAAGAAACAGAAACTCAAAATTCTGAAAATATTTCTAGTCAATTCAGTACCTCAAATGTTCTAAATAATGAGCAAAACATTGATAAATTGACCAATCAATTCATCAAGTTTTTGCAAATAAGTGAACATTTTTCATCCACTTTTGATAAAACCGAGATCGTGCAGAAATCAGTTTTTGAGTTATCAAAACGTTTTAATGATTTGATGATTCAAGTTTTGGAAACAAATCTCAACTTTCATAATGAGCGTTTTGAAAATTGCTTATTTCAAGTTCTGTATCAAATTTTCACTCGTTTTTATAATGATGAGATATTTGTAAATTTTAACAATGAAGTTTGCGTGAGTTTTAATTTGTTGTTATATCTCATTTTTAAATGAAAACAAAATTTTAGGTTTATCTAATTTCTTTAAGTTTCAAAATGATGGACATAGTATTATTGTGCTTACGAAACGAACATTCTTATAAAGCTGTGGATTTTTTGTTTTTGTTGCTTTCTTCTAATCACAAGTTTGAAAAGGCCCTTAAATTTTTAATTATTTTTAATTCAATTTATTTATAAGATTTTTAACGTTTTCAAATGGAGAAAAATTGATTTCATCAAACATTTATGCTGATCAAAATGATTCCATAGCATTTAATTTTGTTTTAATTGAGTTGATCAATCATTTTGGTCATGGTGGTGGTTTTGAAATGGTATTATTTTTGTTTGAACAGAAAAATTTGTCATATTTAATGATTTTCAAATATCTTCGTCCTTTCAATGCTTGCATTGAGTTTCTTACTTCAAAAACTTTGAAAACATATTTGATCCCTGTTATTCAGAAAGTTCTGGCATTTTTTGAAAATTTATCAGATAATGATATAAAAAAAGAAGTCAAATCTGATGGAAAAAGTGATATATTTTTTTCAATTATTCAAATGTCTAGAAATTTTGCATTTAAAGCATTTGAAGTTACTCTTGCAAAATTGTTTGAATTATTATGGCTTAAATTAATGCTTCGAACACTTCAAGTTTCTTCATTTAGCGGAAAAATGAATACATTAAACGAATTAAACAAATTATTATTAAGCTACACCAAAGAAAATCAAAATCAGCCATCTTCGCCATATTTCAATGATTCGGCTGCAACTCCAGAAGAAATCGCTCAATGGCTTATGAAAAATGGTGTTTTAGACATAATTTTCAAGGATTGCTTACATCAAGCTCAATATGTTGAAAAATTAGAAAATGTTCTTCAATTATTGTTCAAAGAAAATGCGGTTTCTATCGAGTGTCTTGATAAAATATGGGCCGCTCAACTAGGAAAACATGAAATTATTGTTAATAATGTTCATGAGCTCATAGCAAAACTCGCTTGGAATTTTTCAAGTGACCAAATGAATCACTTGTTTAAATGTTTTCAAACAAGTTGGTCAAATGCCAATAAAAAAGAAAGAGAGAAATTATTAGAATTGATTAGAAGGCTTGCTGAAGATGATAAAGAAGGTTCAATGGCTAATAAAGTTTTATTTCTACTTTGGAATATAGCTTACAATGATCAAGAAATCGATAATGAAATAGTTGGTCAAGCGGTTAACGCTCATTTGAAAATACTTGATTATAGTCGTACTTTCGATAAAGATTCTTTTAAAAATATTTGGATAGATAAATGCATTAACATAATCAAAGAAACAAGTTTTGGAAATAATGTGATAACCGCAATGAAACAAATACGTGAAATCATCATGCTTTCTCCTAAAAATCGTTCAGAATTTTATCAAAGCAACTTTGAAAACCAAATCAAATACCGAAAAGATTTATTGTTCAAAATTCACTCTGAACATAGCTTAGTGTTTTTAATTTCTCAAAATTTGTATAATTATATGAATTGGATGAAAAAAAAATTTAGTCAAAAAAAAACAGAAATTGACCCGTTTGTGGTTTATAAAGGAAGAAGATTTTCTCATAATGATGAAGTTTTTGAAAGACTCAAATTTCTCAAGTTTTTTCTTCATGAAGGACAACATTGGTTGTGTCTTACTCAAGCTAATGAAATATGGAAGTGTCTCATTCAAAACTCTATTTTTTCTACTGATAGAGAGCTTTGTTTTTTTTGGTTTTCTTCTCTAATTAATAAGTTTGATTGTGATTTACATTTGGACCCTTCTATTCATCTCGAATTTTTTGAATCTAATTTATTAAAATTAAACCCAAGTTTAATGAATTTAACAGGGGTTAAATGTTTTGAAAAATTTTTTTTCTCTGTGAATATATCACAAAAAAAAATTTCAAGAGATTCAAATCTTGTAAAAGATCCTGATTTGATTGGTTCTGATTATTTGTGGAATATGATTTTATACTGTGATGAAGATGCTGCCACTAAAGCCGTAGATTTGCTCAAATATTGTTACACTCATTTGGAACTTGATATTCTAAACTCTCAAAAAAATTTTCATCTTGATTTCATTAATATTTGTTTCAATAGATTAAAAACAAGTTTTGAGGCTGTTTTTCTTGTTCAAGAAAAAAAAATTGATGAATTATTGAAAATGACTCGAATTCTACAAGTTTTACTTGAATATTTGATGCAATGTGAAAAGGATTATAATGAATATCCAATTAATATGCCTATGAACCGTTCATTTCGAGGAAAACAATTGCGTCTTTTTTTAAAAATTCAAAATTACGGACGTAACAATGAATTAGAGCTTTTGACTCACACGAATGAATCATTATATTCTATTAAAAAGAGAATTTTATTAAGGTATTTTTCATTTTTTGGTTTCTATTTTTAATTAATTTTTTTAGTTTGAAAAAACCATATAATACTGAAGTTGAGTTTTTTTATTTTAATGAAAAAATCGATTCACATATAAAATATATCTCGCAACTATCAATTCAAAACGAAATGGTGAATAAGTTTAATCATTTTATTTTATTTTAATTATCTAGTTATTTAAGAATCTATCTGTCAGCTTGATAAACCAAACAACCAATATTAGCTCTTCGGCTGAAATGAAAACAAATTTTGAAGATATTAAAAATTTTTTACCTTTACAGGTATGAGTTGAGAAAATCCTCGAAAATGTGTAATCCTTTATTTTCTCAAATTAGATAATGTCTAAAAACTCAGATTATGTTACTTTCCTTTTCAAGCTATCTGATTTTGCTATGAATTTCAATTATGAACCATTGAGAGAAAAATGTTTATCGATTCTTGAATTAATGCCACCAGATAATGATTCAATTGAATTGATCAAAGGTTTATGCCAGGACCAAAAAGATACTAAAATATGGAATCTATTTGAAAATAATTTATTTGAAAATCCCACACGATGCGTTTACTTGTTAGGAATATTATACACTTTACTCTTGCCATCCGATAATTTACTTTCAGACGAATCTCAAAAATTTCGAATTTCTTTTCTGCAAAATGGTTTTGGCTTTCGATTAATCAAATATTTGAATGAAAATTTGTTTTTAAAAACAGCAGATGATTTTGCTCGAATGTATGGTTAGTTATTTTTTAGATTTTTGTTCATTATTTTTTTTTAGGCATGCTATATTAATGATTTCAAAAATCAGCAAATTCTTATTATTAGTTGTCATCTCTTTGAAAAAAAATTCATCTAATTCATGTCTTAATGAATTCAAATCAATATCTAGTGACATAGCTTTTTTAAAATTGGCTTTTCTTACTGCAAACTCGCTTGACAAACAGAATGAGTTTCAAAGTGAAACAGATTTGTTGAAGAACTTCACTTTTTTTACTGAAACAAACTTGTTGGATTCAATTTTATCGATTGCATGGTCAACTGCCACAGGCAAATATCATCTTTTCAAAACAGAAGAATCATGTTTGCACAATTTTTTTTTGGAAAATTTTTTTGAGTTTAATACGTCAAGAAATAGCTTAGAATCTCAAATGAACCAGATAGTTTTGATCTTTGTGTTGAATCGCTTGAATTTATTACTATATTATTGATGCTTCGGCCAGAAAATACCTGTTTTTTAATTGACAACAAAAAAAAGTGCCTTTTTATTTGTGATATTTTATTACTCTGTCATGAAAAATCTGTTCGTGAAGTAGCATTAAATCAATTTACTTTTATTTTCACGAAGTGCTCACCAAATGAAGAAATTTTGAACAAAGTTTTAAATTCAATGATGGAAATTCTAGAACTTTTTGTTCCAAAATATTTTCAATGGTCAGATGATTTTTTTCAATTTTTTTGTAACTTATTGAAGTTTTCGAGTACATTTAAAATGAAGCCTTCATTTTTTGAAAAATTGTTAAATTATGAATTGAATTTGCTCAATCATCCAAAGGTAATAAATAATCTAATGAAATTATTATATTTTTTTTATCACCAAAATCACTATTACTTGTTTTCATTTAGAACTATTTTTGCGTGAATGAAAAATGGGAAGAAACACAGCTCACAGGAAATCTGAAAATTTTAAAAGAATTAGTTTCAATGTTAGATTCTTGTTCAAAATACCGAATAGAAAAAAATTTAAACGAGTGTCACGAATTTGGGTTGGTGAAATTGATTCTCGATGTGTATTTATTTACACCCTCAAAAAACATGCTTCAAGCTGATGAAGATTCTGATGAAATTGCATCTATCTGCTCAAAACCAAATAGTTTAATTGCAGCCTATGAGCTTCTGGTTTCATTATGCGAAAATTGTTTTGAAAATTTACACTATGTTAGTCGTAAACTGGAAACTTATTTAAGTAATTTAAATAATTTGACATGGGATTTTTTTCCAAACATGGGTATTAAACCTTTTCAAAGTTTTGTTGGTTTAAAAAATGCCGGGGCAACTTGTTATATGAACTCTGTTTTACAACAGGTACAATATTATAAAAAAATTCTAAATATAAATACTAGGGCTCTTTGAAAATTGATTACGATTTAAATAAAGCAGATCTAGACTTTTCGAATTAATGTAAATTTTAAATTTTTTTATGATTAGATGCTCAGTTTTTTTTGTGAGTCGTATGTGTTGTTCGTTGTCGATGGAACAAAAATGAATTTTAAAAAAATTCTAGTAATTTGTTTAAGATTTTATTACAAGTTCTTATATCTAAATCGATTTAGATAAACTGATAGTTATTTAAGTTTTTCATCGATTCAAATTAAATAACTTTATTTTTCAATTGACTTAAATTTTTGACAATAGTTGTCTATAAATTTTTTGTTGTGAGGTTGAAACAAACAAAATAAAAGTTTCATGAAGTTTTAAAAAATTGAGAAAATTCACTATTAAATTGATGAAATATTGATTTTAATCAGATTTCAACAGAATCATTAATTTTAGTTCATTGACATTAATTGAAACAAAAGTGTTTCAATAAACAATATAAAGCATTTAATTCAAATACAGTGTATTTCGAATCATCAATTTCTAAAGTTTTGAAATAATTCAAATCCTTTCTGCAAAAATTAATTATTTTAATTTATTTAGCTGTTTATGATACCTGAAGTAAGAAATCAAATACTTGCAATTGATTTAGTTCACTACTTTACTGAACAAAATGAAGATATGATTTATTCGAATAAAAGCTTTCAAATTAATCTGGTTGATAAAGAAAATTATAATATCAGAATTTTGAAACAAGTTCAAATAATATTTGGACATTTATTGTTGAGTAAATGCCAGCATTATGTTCCTAAAGGTTTTTGGCATGATTTTAAGTTAGTTTTAAATGAATTTAATTTAAACTCAAGTTTCATAATTTTTTTATTTCAGATTATTTGGAGAAACGATCAATTTGCGAGAACAACAAGACGCTCTAGAATTTTTTAATAGCCTATTTGATAGTTTAGATGAAGCTTTTAAACTTTTAGGTCAGACTCCAGTAATGTCTGGGATTTTCAGTGGTCTTTTTTCGGATCAAAAAATTTGCAAAGACTGTCCTCACAGGTTAGTTTTTTTTAATTTTCCTTAATCTAAAATTACTTTCAAACCAAGATATTTTCGTGAAGAATCATTTACTACTCTAAACGTAGACGTTCGTTTTCACAATTCTTTAAAAGACTCTTTAGAACAGTATGTTAAAGGAGATTTGCTTGAAGGCGAAAATGCTTATTATTGTGAAAGATGTAATCGTAAAGTTGACACTATCAAAAAATTATGTATCAAAAAATTGCCAAAAGTTTTAGTCATACAACTAAAAAGATTCGATTACGATTATGAAAGAGAAATTTCTGTAAAATTCAACGATTATTTTGAGTTTTCTCGCTTTTTGGATATGAAGCCTTATACAGTTAAAGGTTTGGCTCAAAACCAAGATGAGACTGGTGATTTAGCTCATGTCAATCAAACGGAAGACATGGAAACTCTTTATGAGTTAAAAGGAATTGTGGTTCATAGTGGTCAAGCTAGCGGTGGTCATTTTTATTCTTTCATTCTACATCAAACTGCTGAAGGCCACAAGAAATGGTACAAGTTCGACGACACCGATGTTAGCGAATGCAAGCTTGATGATGACGAAGAAATGCAAAATCAATGTTTTGGTGGGGAATACTCATCAGAAGTTTTCGATCAATCATTAAAAAAAGTTTCTTCTCGTACCCAAAAACGGTGGTGGAACGCTTTCATTCTCATTTATAAAAAAGCCAATTCTTTATATTCTGATGCACCTGAAATACCTGTTGCAATTCGAAAAAACGTACAGCATCAAAACTTGATATTTTTACATCAAAAAATCCATTTTAGCGAAGAGTATTATTTTTTTATGAAAAAACTTTTGCAATGCAATCAAAAAGTTTTAAAAAAGGAAACTCATTGTGAAAATATAGTTTTAGTTACTCTCAGATTAGCTACAAAATTTCTATTTCTATTTTGTTTCAAAACTAAAAAAAGCTTGAGGTATTTATAATTTAGTTTTTTCATCAATTTAATTTATTTAATCAGGGGTTCAGCAACTGATTGGTATGATATTATAGCTCCTTATCTTACTTACTCCCAAAATGCGAGAATTTGGTTCTTGGAATATCTACTCGGTTCAAAAAATTTGTTTTACGAATTTTTTCTCGAATGTCCTTCACAAGATGTTCGAACTGCTTTTGCAAAATTAGTTTTTTTGCTGTGCACTTTTAAAAATTCAGATGAAGGTTTTTAAAAAATTGTGTTACTATTTTTATTAAATAATTTTTATTTTTTAGATGCTTTCTACATCAATGAAATTGTTAAAATTCTTATTCAATTTTTAAAAAAAGAAGTTATAGAGTTTATAAGAAATTCGAAAGAGTTTTTTAATTGGTTCTATTTATATGCAACTTATGGTAAAAAAGCACGCTATCTGTTACTTTTGCTTGATTTGCCTCAACATTTAATAATGTTTGTTGTCGATGAAGGGCTGGGGTATTCGATTAAAAGTCAAGTTGTGGATTTCGTTAAAATTTATCATACTATTGGTTTATTGATAAGATCTTATGATGTTTCCTCAAGCTGTTGTTCATTTTTTGAAAACCAGACTTCATTATCAAATCCTTATTTAAATGAAGATAACGGTGTATTGATGCCTCTATCAGTTCAAACTTATAATTTTCTTTTTTTAAAAAAAAACTTTCTCAAAAAAATCATTCAAAATTCTATAGTCCTTGAAGAATGTAAAAAACTTCTCAAGTTTTGTTGTTGGGAAAATGAAATCATTTCTATAAAAGTAATCGAAGAGTTGCTTTCTAACATAGCTCATTCTTATAACTATGAACTTAAGCCATATTTCAATGTTCTTACAGATATATTGATGATTCAAGATTCATGGCAAGATTCTCGAATTGAATTTGCTTTTGTCGGCAGTACGTTGTTTTAATTATATCATATAAATTTTTATTTTAAATTCAATTTATAGATTCTTCCAATGGTTTATTTTTTCTAGTCCAACTACAGCATGATGATCAAGAAAAAAGAACATACCAATGTATTCAAATGTTAATAAATTTATTTCAGTCTTGTACTGCAGCTGTGAAAATTTTGAAAAACTATGAACTTAAATGGATTCAAATTATTGATTGGCTGAAAGAAAAATCCAATCCACAAACCTTGTTTAAAATTAATCGTTTCAAATCAGACACTAGTTTAAACAAGCTACTTACAAATTCGCTTTTGAAAGAAGCTGAGGCTGTGATTGAAAAAGTTAAAGATATTAAAAATTGTCAAAAAAATGAATCAACACAATCAAATAACATTGATGGCAATTATAATAATCAATATTCGGTCAACGATATATTTCGAAATTCTGAAAATAATTCTAATATTGTGCCTATCGATGAAAATGGAAATTTGAATGATTGATTGCCATTGTATTTTTATAATTTTTTGAGTTTTGTTACTTATTTTGAAAAATAAGTAATCGGATATTTTTTTAAATGATTTGTATTTTTTTCTTTGTTTTTTCGATTTTTGGAAAACTAAAACCAAAAGTATTTTCTAAAAATATCTATTTTGAAGTTTTTTCATTTGTTTACGACGCCTCAGTATTTTTTTTAATTAACTTTTTTACTTTCTAAAATTTTATTAAGTTTTAAAAAAAGTGATTAGTTTTTTTTATAAATTATTTAACATTTTTGATTGATATAAATAAGATTTGAAAAATGTCCCAAAATTTTTGATATTAATTTTTTAAAAGATTTTAGTAACATGTCCTTTGTTTTGATCGCTGAGGCTACTAATAATTAACATTTAATTCTTTATTTTATTTTAAAATGCTTTTTTTTATCAATTAAAGTATTTCAGTAATTTTAATTCAAAAATTAGAGATCAATTCAGTTTAACTGCCAATATTTTCAACAAAATGTAATACAAGCCAAATAAAAAGTGCAAAAAGTAACCAAGATCTAGTACAAAATGCTAATCAGTTTTTAAAAAAACTTAGTTTAACACGTTGAGCACCCAAATTCTTGAATATGTTTTTTTTTTTTTGTTCATTTATTCATGTATATAAATAACATTTTTAAATATTCTTATACTTTGTCACAGTTCGGTTCAAATTTTTTCACTATCCCTCGGTTCGGACGTTCGCAGGATTTTCTTGGGTCATCCTTCTGCTTATCCCATCCTCTGTATAGTTGTTTCATCATGATGTTTTCAAAAGTTTTTTTAAATGGAATCGTATGCCTTTTTTACACAAATCTTCTCCCTGTGTCTTTTAAAAGCCTTTGTGACTAATCCGTCTCATGTTAATTCGGTTTTTGAGTAGACGAATTTATCTCATTCGCCACAATTGCTAATTGCTAAAATGATTTTATTTGTAAATTACACCTCTAACAACCAAATTTGTAGTGTGGACACTTTATATCTGGTCCCAAATAAATATTTTCATCGTGCAATATGGTTAACATGCCCTTTTTCAGTTAGTTTTGCTTGGGTGTTGTTTTTTTTCACTAACTCTGAAAAAAACCCAACCGAATTACTGATGCGTGCAAAATTCTATTTAGAACTAGAAATTAAGTATCTGAGTTGCAGATCAAGAACTTAAAGTTCAAGTAATGCAATATGCTTCAAAAATTGTTTTATTGAATTTTTCTAATGCAACATAAAAGCTTATTTAAAAAGCGTCACCCACAGATAGTTTGACGGGGTTAATTCTAAATTATACTTTAAAAATATTTTAAAATAAATTCTTATTAAACTTATTTACAATAAGTTAAAATAATTGATTTTTTTCATTTATACAATAATACCTTTAATAATATTGTGAAACCTCTCTTTTTTCTCTTACATCTGAATCAAGCGGTGTATCGATAGTAGCAATTTTATATCGTTTCAAAAATATCGGAAAAATCATGTTTGTTTTTTCCGCAAAATCAAAGTTTTCTTTTATATGTCGAAATATTGTGAGGAATTTTTTCAATAATCCTGATGAGCTCCCAAAATTTATAACAACTCCAGTTTTCTATGTTAATTCTGGTATGTCAAATTGCTTTTTCAAAGTTCTAAAATAAAAATTAACTACAGTTCCTCATATCGGTCATCTTTACACTACAATCTATGCTGATGCGTTGTTTCGATTTAGAAATTTAATAGATCCAAATAAAAATACTATATTTTCTACTGGAACTGATGAACACGGTCTCAAAGTTGTTAAAAATTTTATTTTAAAATCAATTTTTAATTTTTTTTAAAAATAGATTCAAAAATCAGCTGAAAAAAATAACGAACAGATTTCAGATTATTGCAATAGAATCTCCCAAAGTTTTCACGATCTTTTCAAATCATCTAATGTTTCATTCACTAATTTTATCAGAACAACTAATAAAAAACATGAAAAAGCTGTCATACAACTTTGGAATGTTTTATGCGAAAAAGGCCTTATTTACAAATCAGTTTACAAAGGATATTACTCTGTGAATGATGAAACTTTTGTTCCACAAAACTCAATTTCAACTGATGTAAAAGGGAATAAAGTTTTCGTCGAATCTGGACATCTAGTTGAGTGGCATGAAGAAGAGAATTATTTGTTCAAACTTTCCTCGTTTCAAAATTTATTGAATGAATGGTATAATCAACAACTAATATTGAAACCTGAAAATTTTCGCAGTGTTCTCAATAATTATCTTAAAGATCTAAAAGATATTTCTGTATCTCGTCCAAAAACTAAACAAAAATGGGGAATAGGTGTTCCAAATGACGATGAACAAGTCATTTATGTTTGGTTTGATGCACTAATAAATTATTTAACAGTTGCTGGTTATCCAGATAATTTGATACAATGGCCTCCATGTCATGTGATAGGAAAAGATATAATGAAGTTCCATTGTATTTATTGGCCTGCTTTTTTAATGGCAGCTGATATAGAACCACCAAGAAAAATTTATTGTCATTCTCATTGGCTTATTAACAATGAAAAAATGTCGAAGAGCAAAGGAAATGTAGTCGCTCCTCAGGAATGCATATCTAAGTTTTCTATTGATGGAATTCGATATTTCCTTCTCAAAAATGGAACACCGCATTCTGATTCTAGTACTCTCATAAAAAAAACTTGAAAAATTTTAAAAAAATTATTTTAATAGATTTCAACATGGATATAATTAAAATTTGTTTGAATGCTGATTTGGCCAACACCTTAGGAAATCTTTTCAGTAGATGTACATCAGAAAAATTAAATTGTAAACAAATGTTTTATCGATTTGAAATCAATGAAACTCTTCGACATTTACCGGAATGTACTGATATAATAAACGAAGGTCAAACACTCGCTCAAAAATGTTTCAAATTTTATATATCAGGCGACTTTTATATGGGAATTGCTCTGATCATGAATTTTTTACGATCAGTTAACAGCTTATTCAATTTAATAGAACCTTGGAAGTTGCTAGATAAAAAAGATCAATTTCGTCTTGAACATTTACTTTTTATTTCATTAGAATCAATAAGAATTTCAGGAGTTTTATTGCAACCCATTGTACCTAGTATTTGCGAATCAATTTTCGATAAAATGAATCTCGACCATGAATTGCGTACATGGAAATCAGCTGAGAGCGCATTTTTCTATACTGGACATTTGTTTTCTTCAAGTTCAACAAAAATGGACATTTCAAAAAAACTTGTAGTTTTTCCAAAACTTTAATTGTTTTTTCTGAGTAATTGATTTTGTAAAGTTGAAGTTTCAATCAATAAAAATTAAAAATTGATTAGTGTGAAACTAACTTTTTGTTTTCATCCAGAGGCGTATACTAATTTTGAATTAAAAGAGCTTTCAAGCAAATCATATGTGGCAATACAACATGAAAAAAATCACGATAAAATTTATTGATTGTAAAATGTGTTTTGAGTTTGATAGATAGTATTAAATGGACTTTCTAAAATAAATAGAATAAAATGTTATTGATAGCTTGAATTTATTTAAAAAAATGAATAAAAAATTTTTAAACCATTCAATTTTCTCGGTAAGTTTTTTAAAATTAAAATTATGTCAAACCATTGAAATTTTATAAATAAAATTTTTTTCAGGCTCATAAAAATCCATTGAAAATTTTTTTGAAAACAAACTTTTCTTCAAGGTCTTCTATTTATTTTGCTGATCAATATGACAAAAATGAATCGGTATAGAAAATTCAAATCTTAGTTGAAAAATAATTTTTTTTTTAGAAATTCAAAAAAATCTTGATAGCTAATCGAGGTGAAATTGCGTGCAGAATCATAAAAACATGCAAAGTTTTAGGCATCGAAACAGTTGCTATTTTTAGTGAAATCGATTCTCGATCTATGCATGTCAAGTTAGCTGACGAAGCTTATTGTGTTGGTCCAGCTCCATCTAAAGATTCTTATTTAAATGTTGAAAAAATTTTAGAAGTTATTCGAAATTGTGGTGCCGAAGCTGTTCATCCTGGTTATGGGTTTCTGTCCGAAAACACAGATTTTGCTAAAGAATTAGAAAAATCAGGTATTGCTTTTGTTGGACCTAATCACGCTTCTATTCATGCAATGGGGGATAAAATTGAAAGCAAATTGATTGCACAGAAAGCAAAAGTTAATACGATTCCCGGCTATGAAGGAATAATAAGAGATGCTGAACATTGCGTTGAATTGGCTCAACAAATCGGATACCCGGGTTTGTGAAATTTAATTTTGAAATTTTAATATTTTATAATTAAATTTTAGTGATGATCAAAGCTTCTGCTGGTGGAGGTGGCAAAGGAATGCGAATGGCTTACAATGACCATGAAGCTCTTGAAGGGTTTAGGTTTTCAAGTAGCGAAGCTCTTTCTAGTTTCAATGATGAACGCTTGTTAATTGAAAAATTTATTGAACACCCTAGACATATTGAAATTCAAGTTCTATGCGATAAACACGGAAACGGTATTTATTTAAATGAAAGAGAGTGTTCTATACAAAGAAGAAACCAAAAAGTTATTGAAGAAGCCCCAAGTACTTTTCTCAATCCTAATTTAAGAGAAGCCATGGGTAAACAAGCCGTAGCTTTGGCTTTAAATGTAGGTTATGACTCAGCAGGCACCGTTGAATTTCTTGTGGACAAGCAGAAAAACTTTTATTTTCTCGAAATGAACACGCGTTTACAGGTCGAACATCCGATTACAGAGTTTATTTGTGGTATTGATTTAGTTCATCAAATGTTACGTGTAGCAAAAGGGCATAAATTGCGCCATCGTCAAAAAGATATTCAGCTTCAAGGTTGGTCAATTGAATCTCGCGTTTACGCCGAAAATCCTTACAAAAACTTTGGTTTGCCTTCTGTTGGTCGTTTGACTCGCTACGAAGAACCTACATTTATTCCAAATGTTCGTTGCGATAGTGGTGTAACTGAAGGTAGCGAAATAAGCATTTATTATGATCCATTAATTTGCAAGCTTGTGACTTACGGAGAGAATCGTCAGCAAGCCTTAGATACTATGAAAAACTCTTTAGATCAATACACAATTCGAGGTAAAAATTATTTGTAAAAGAATTTATCATCAACTTGTTTTTTAGGTTTGGTTCATAATATTCCACTTCTTCGAGATATAATGGATGAAACAAAATTTGTTAATGGAGATTTTGACACTAAATATTTGTACAACGTTTATACTGATGGATTCAAAGGAAGAAAACTAAACCAACAAAAAATCTATTCTCTCGCCGCTATAGCTTCGTCGATTTTTTTGAAAAAAAGTTTTCAATCAAAAAGTTTTTTGAACTTGGAAAAATCAAATATTTTCAATGCAATTGAGTCTAAAAACTATATTTTTTACGTTGATTTTAGTGAAAATGAACTTTTAAAAGAGTTAAAACCAATCAAAACTGAAATTTTAAGTGATTCCATCGAAAATCCAAACCTTCACACAATATCAATCAATAATGAGTTTAATGTTGATTTTAATTCTGATTTTTCATTAAATTCCAATACTTTAAATTTTAAAATAAATGAAAAATCAACAACCGTTCAATTAATTTCGTTAGAAGCCGATGGAATGTGCCAGATACAGTTTGAAGGAACTATTGTAAATTGAAAATTTTAATTTTTGAATTTTTTTAAAAATATTTTGATACATTTTTTAGTTTAATCTTCGCGTTTTAAACGAGAAAGCTCATAACTATCTAAAAATTATCCCAAGTAAGCCAAAGATTGATATCGGGAAAGTTATTAAGTCTCCTATGCCTGGTGTTGTCAAATCTATTTCGTGTCAATCGGGAGACTATGTAAGTGATATTTCTTAAAATTCAGAACTTTATTTTTTTTTTAAATTATCAGGTTAATGAAGGCCAAGAATTGTGTGTGATCGAAGCTATGAAAATGCAAAATAGCATTTTGTCCACGTCTTCTGGAAAAGTAATCAAAGTTAATTGTGAGGTCGGGAACACTGTCGATGGTGATCAAGTTTTGATACAATTAGAATAAATCAAAAACAATTGTATTGTTAAAAATTTCATTTGTTCTCAAGTTGTGAATTTTTTGAAAATTTTTTAATAATACAACCATTTTATAATCATATATAATATTAAAATATTCGTTTGGACAAATATTTACATTGCTTATTTGATAAAGTTTCAGGGTCAGATTACATAAATCAGACGCATTTTGTTTTTTTATTATTTTGCGCAAATTAGTTCATTGACTACTTCAAAATTCTATATATAACTAAGATATCTTTTACAGTTTGACCTTTGAATTCTATATAGTTTGAATGTCTTTGCTGTTTAGATGAAAGAGTTGTTCATCAAAGATTTTAAGAATATAGTTTTATATTTTTTAAGTCGGCAATTTTGTTTTCATTTTTGCTAGGCAACAATATTACATTTTGACAAGTTCAGATTCAATGTGATGTGTTTTATACTTGCCAACAGTTGGTAACGCGCCATTTGAAGCGCGAAAAAATTCTTTGCAGAATAAAAATAATTTGTTCACGTGATTTTTATATGATCGACACTATACTAAACAGCGTACGATATAATCTTAACTTTATTGTTTCACTAATGAAAAGTTGTTGTTTTTTTGTTATTGATATGGATAAACTATATTGTGTTTAAAAAATTTGGCTGTCATTGAATTTTTTAATTAAGATTTTATTTGTTTTTAGAGGTTTCAATTAAAATCATATTGAAATAATATTTCAATTAAATATATATAAAGTTTTTGAATTATCATTGTTTTTTAAATAAAAAATTTGTTATTATTTGATATTGATATTTATGGCAAATTTATTCAAAAAATTTTAAAACAGCAGTTATTGAAAAAAGTATTTAGTTTTAACGAATATTTTTTAAAATAATGCAAAATCACAGCTTTGATTCTCAAATTTTTTTTTTTCAATGGAATAATTTAAAAGCAAATCAAGTTTCCAATTTATATATCTTTTCAGGCTTATTGAATGCCAAAAAAATGATTTCTTCGAATGCTGATAAATCTTATCCACCTTGTCCTGATGGTGGTTGGGGGTGGATAGTGGTTTTTGCATCATTCATGATCCATGTGATTGCTGATGGAGTAATTTACAGTTTTGGTTTATTCTATTATGAGCTAGCCAAATATTTTGGAGCAAGTAAAGCTGTGACTTCAATGGTTGTATCAATTATGAATGGCACTACATATTGCATCGGTAAAAAAAATGTTTTGGTCCTCAATTACTAATATATTTTTGACAGGCCCCATTGCTAGTGCATTGACGATAAAATTTGGTTGTCGTGCTGTGACTATCTCTGGGGCAATTTGTTGTAGTGCAGCGTTTTTCATCAGCACATTAGCCACAAACATTTACATTTTGTATTTGACTATTGGTCTTTTAGGAGGCTTTGGTTTTGGATTGATGTATGTATTGTAATTTCTTTGTTTTCATGAAGTTAAATCTCTCATCTAGGTATCTTCCAGCAATAGTTATGTGAGTCACTGAAAAATCTATAAACTTTATTCAAATATCAAGAATAATAATGAAATTTATTTTGAAACTTTCAGTGTAACTTCATATTTTGAAAAAAAACGAGCATTTGCTACTGGTAAAATTGTTTTGTTTAATATAAATTTAAATATTTTAAATACAAATTTGCTTTTTTAATGATACTCTTAGGTATTGCTGTTTGTGGATCTGGAATTGGAACTGCTATAATGAGTCCTTTAATTGAATATCTTATCAATTTATATGGTTGGAAAGGAACAATGCTTGTGATATCTGCCTTAATGTTAGAATGTGTCGTTTTTGGATTTCTTTTTAAACCATTGCAAAATGTTTCTGAAAAAAAAGAAATAGGAAAAGAGCTCAAAGATAAAAACAACATTAATGATTTGAAATGTTCACAACCAATGATTAATTTAACTTTAGAAAATCTTGAAAATGTACAAATATCTCGTCTATCTTTGAAAAATGAAAAACACCAACTTCATCAACTTGACTTGCCAAAAAGTGAGATTGAAGCAATGACTAAAAGCTCTGTTGAAGTTCATATAGATGAAAACATGCCAAATGAAACAAAACCTCGATCGCATTCTTTTTCACCTGGATTTTTATATCGAAAAGACATTTTTTATAGTGGAAGTTTAGTGAACATTCCTCATCACAAAAGTGAGATATCTTACGCCGAAAACAAAGTTTTGAAAAAAGAAAAACCGCTCATTTTTTTTCAATGGTTCAACTTTTCTGAAGAAATTCAAGAAACTTTATCTGAAATGATTGATTTAAGCTTAATGAAAAATCAAGTTTTTCTCATTTTCTCAATTTCGAATTTTTTAACTAGCATTGGATATTATATTCCCTATATATATTTAAAAGTAATTACATAAAGGTACCCAAAAGTTTCCGGAATTTTGATCCTGAAAGTACAGTTTTTGGGATACGCGATTCAACCGCTAGTTAATTCTTCTACAACATCTTCTCAACCAAGCGGCGTTGATGTGGAGGGTTTCGTTAAACCGCAGTGAATTTTCTTGCAAAAACTACTCTGTTCAACCGTCGTTTTTTTTTATTTAGAAGCTTTATTAACAGCGCGCTTCCGTGAATTTTGGTTCCTGCTCGGGAAAAAAGCATTTGAAAGTGTTCAACTGCTTTTATGGATGTGTCAAGCTCAAGTTTATTTGTGGTTTACACGTTTTGAAAATGGGGAAATGTCAATTGATGACCAGAAACTAAAATTCACCGACGCGCGCTGCTAATAAAACTTATTCATAAAAAAACGACGTTGAACAAAACAGCTTTTTCAAGAAAATTCACTTACTGAAAAGATGTTGTAGAAGAATTAACTAGCGGTTGAATCGCGTATTCCGAAAACTGTACTCACAGGAGCAAAATTCCGGGGACTTTCGGGTACCCCACGTATAATAATTTTACAAGTTTGGCACTTGAACTATAATTTTTTTTATATTATGTAGGTTCTTGAATTTTTAATCAAGTTTTTTTACTCAATTTAAAATTAGAGAATTATTTTATATATTAAATATCTATAAATCTATAGAAAAAAAACTTTATACTAGCTTTTAAATTAAATTTTAGTTTTTATACTTTTAATGTACTTCTTAAAATATTTCCTATCAAAAAGAGTGTTTTTCAATCTGTAAAATTATTGAACTAATGCAAATTAATTTAAACAAAAAAATTTTATTTTATTTTTTCAAGGACTGGATAGTTGAAAATAAAATTGAGCCATCCAAAGAAACGGGCTCTTTTACAGCAATTATTGGGATATTCAGCACAATCAGTCGATTAATTTTTGGCTATCTTTCTGACCAGTCTTTTGTCAACAGGTTTTGGCTTTATATTGTCAGTGTAACACTATGTGGCTTGATCATAATGGCCAATACCTTAGCCACAACTTCTCAATTATTAAACTTGTTTTGTGCGCTATTTGGAATGACATGTGGTAATAATATAATTTTGATTTTAAACTATTTAAAAACTTGTTTTTAAAAATAATAAAACAGGAACTTATGTGAGCCTTACATCAGTTGTTCTAGTTGATTTGCTTGGGTTGGAGCGATTGACCAATGCATTTGGTTTGATTCTTTTATTCCAAGGAATCGCTTCAATAATAGGTCCATTTTTCATAGGTAATAACAAACTTTGATTTTTTTTCTATTAATTTTGAAAATATTTTTCAGGATTTATTTATGATTTGTCTGGAGTTTATGATTTTGGGTTTTACACCATAGGTAACTTTCAAATTATTTTTTTAACATTTTCCAATTATTTTCAAAAATTAAACAGGTTTTTTAGTTGCTTTTAGTGGGATCATGCTAATTTGGATTGATCTTGAAAATCATATAAAATCGATAAAAAGGCTTTTGAAATTTTAGTTTACCGTTAGATGGCATAAAATGCAGCTCAAAAGTTTAAATTTTATATTATTGATTCAAATATGCTCCTTCATTTTGTGACTTATCAATAATGATTTTTTGTGATGTTTTAAATAAACTATTTTTTCACGAAAACATTAAAAAAAAGTGTTTCATTGATCATTTTCTTACCTGGATGTATTATTAGATGGCGTATATCACTAGTGCAAAGGTCGGCAACCCTCCATCTTGTGAAGTTAAATTGTCTAAATTGAAAAAATATAGAAAATAAAAATAAATTTCAACTATACTTTTAGCACTACATTACTATTAACATTTTTCTATAAATAAAAAAAACTTTTTTTTATATTAAAAGTGAAAATTAAAATTGAGATTTTTTATGATCAAAAACACAAAACAAACTGAAAACTTTAAAAACCCAAGTATTTCAAACAAAATCAGATCACTCAAATTGCTTTAGAATTTTAATATTTAATAATTTTCACTTTAAAATTGATATTAATTCATTGTTTAATTTTAGCTTATTTAAAAACTAAAATTTCGAAACTGATTTTAAAATGACTTCTTAAATAGACAAATTCATTTTTTATTTAGTTTTTTCTTCAACTGTAAAGAATGGTTTTTGAAGTGAACAACTTATCTCGTTTTTAACAAAAAAAAAAATAATTAATATAATGCTTTTTATCATATGAAAACACTCTCTATTAAAATACAATAAATGTAAATATAATCATAGATGAACAAAAGGAAACATTTTAATAGAGTATTTTTTTAGTTTGGAAAAAAAGTTTCAGCTTTCTCATAAGTATAGTGAAATTAAAACTTAGAAATTAAAATTCAAGATTATTTCTCATTCGAATATAAAAAAAATTTTCATATAGAATTTTGATATTGATTAAGTAAAGCTACCGAGATTTCATGTTCACCTATTTTTACCTGTTATATAGAAATTTTATATAATCTATAGATTGCATTATACTAGAAATATGTTGGTTAAATACAATAATTTAGAAACACTGCAATTTTTTTCATGTATTTTACTATTAAAACAAAAAGCAAAAAATATTCAAAGAAAACATTTGCGTTTTTAGCTTCAATCTTTGACCACATTTTAACGTAAAGAAATTCTCAATTTTTAAGCGTTGGTTCTAAGGTGCCTCAATTTTATGGATTAAGATCATGTTTTAGTTGGTCAAAAATTTTTGAACACTTTTAGATACTTTGCTGGATAAAAAAAAATAGAAACATTACGTTTTTTTGACAATCAAGCCCAAATTTTAAAGTTCATTCAAATTAGAATATTAAAAAAATTACAACTTTGTGCTATGACCTTTATTCGACAACACATCTAGGAATTTGAGTCTCCAAGACAGTATAAGGCATTTGCCACAGACTTTGCTTTGAAACTATTTTTGAATAACTTATCTGGCAAAGTATCTGAAATGTTTTAAAATTTTTGACCAATCAAAACCTAACCTTGTTTCACTAACTAGAGGCTCTCTAGAATAAAAGCCTAAAAATCAAAGATTGTTTCACATCAAATGTGGCCCAATATGTAAATTGTGCTTATATGCTACTATATGAATCTTAATTCGAATTAAAAAATAAATCGAAATTCAATCAATCAAGTTTGTAATAGAAAGTTTTTTTGAAAATTTTTCAATTGAAACAAAAATTCAATTTATTAATTTAACAGAAAAATATCAAAATGAATCTCAATAACTTCTTTGTATTAAACTTTTTAGAATTTTTTTATATTGTTTTGAACATTGATCATTCCCTCTTTGCCTATCACTCTACTATACTGTCTAAAAAAAATAGAAAAATGAATTTTCCAATAATAGATTGTGAAGAAAAATTTTATACGATTTTAATTGATAAAACATACATTTTAAAAATATTAACGTATATATGAATCAAAATTAAATTAATAATCGAATTTGATGAAGTTGATATACTCTTTTAAAATTGATTTCAAATGACACTTGATTGTAAGGAATTAAAGCAATGAACATTCCATCAATCATCTTGAGCGATGATGACAGGTACATATCTAGAGGTACTTCTGTAACGCCGCTGCTCCAACAGCTGACTCGATTCTTATTGTTTTTTTTATATTTCAAGTTGGAGCAAAAATTTATAAAAAAGACTAATAGATAAGAAGTTAAAAAATTGGTTGCCAATATAACCGTCATCATCATTGCTTCATTATTTTTTTAATCAAAAAGATATGTCAATGAATTTAACATGACATGTCTCACATGTTTGATAGAAAAAATTCTCATAAATCGACATGTAATGCCAAACTTACTTGATAGAAAATGAACAAAACTTTTTTATCGATCAAGTTTACCAATATACTGGTTAAGGAAAAATTCAAAATATCTGTTTAAAAGCGCACATCATATAGAAATATCAGAGATTGGTACTTATCAAAAAAAATGTAAAATTTAATAATTCGGCGTCATAACAACAATGAATAGAACAAGAAAACAGTTGGCTTGAACATTGAGAAAAAAACTATGACCTTACCTAAAATTCTCAGAAAAGCGAGAATGAAAGTTAATGATGCGCGATGGGCAATCAACTTACTTAGCGTGCGAAGTGGTGAAAATTAAAAAACAATAACAATCATCTTCACATTCGAGGAATTGACTGCCGATGATCGACATCAACTGAAAACAACTGAAATCCTAAACACCAGACAGACCGATTATGTCAATTTAGCTTTCAACTAGTTGTCAATTTTACGTAGGCGATCAATTTGTTTTTACCTTGCCGCGCTCGTGCAGTTTTTTCACATTATTCAGAAAGCTTTGTTAGATGCCAATTAATCATTTTTGTAATAAGAAAAAAGAGCATGGGATTTTTTTGATGTTAAGTTTCTTTAAAACAATTATACTTTTGATTATTTATTTTTCACAAATTTTTTTTTTATCTCAAATTGAAGACATCATTTTTTTTAGAAGTATTGAACAAAAAAAAACAAGTTTGATTTATACACTAACAAAAATTAACAAACAATATCTTTTAAAAATCAATCTGTACAATATATTTATTTAAATAGATTTATTTCTAAAAATTTTTTTATTTTGTTTCATATCAAAAACTATGAATATTTTTTACTTTAGTTTCTTTCTTTCGTGTTATTTTCGTTATTATTCCAGTTAAACTATTTTTCTCACTTCAGTTTTTCCTAATTTTTTAAGTTTACTTTTAAGAAACGAATAAAAAAAACCTGATTGAATTTTAGTCAGTTTTTTTATAATTTTTTAAAAACTAATAGAAGAATAAAATCTCACCATAGTTGTTGGAAAATTTAGCTAAATACATTCATCCTTTGTTTTACATGGCACTTTTTTTACACTATTTTGCATAAACACAGTTTTAAAAAAAAAAATTGTGCAAAAAGGCTTATACGAATGTGTTAACACAAAAATTTTTACAGTTCTGACCAAGTTTTTAATGCTAATGAAGCAGGACTATATCGGAAAAAAATATCTGTGAGGATTTTTCTAGCAAAAAATCATCATATCATGAAGCAGTTGGTTATTAACAAATTCAAGAGATCTCTTTCGTTTAAGTATAGTGTTTTATCTATAGATTAACGGAGGCAGTCATTTTGACTGCTTCAAGACAATAAAAGTATACAAAAATTTGCCGTATTTCTAGTTTTAAAGCACTAATCCCCAACTTTTTTGTTGCACCGGACTAATCAAGTATATTTCCAATTATTTCGTTATGGCTTTAATCAATAATCTTTCTGTTTATTATAATGCCAATAAAAAAGAGCTTGGGTCACGGCGACAATTTTTTTGTACCAGTTGTAAAAATATATTTGAGTAAATTTACTTTTTTTAAAGTTCTTCTTGTTCTTGATGATGCTATAGGTCACTCTCAAGATTAAGGGTATGATTCATAATATGAATTTCATATTTTATGTTCGGTGTGATTTTTAGTTTTTTAATTAAATTTCAAATAATTTACTTGTAGCTTGTAATTGGAATTTGACCAACGCTGTGATTTTCGTTTTACATGGTTTTTCCATATAGAATTTGTTTTTTCGATTTACACAGTTTTTTTTAATAAAAAAAACGTATCTACTGTGTAAAACGGGGGATAAGTGTACTGCAAATACATTTGCAACGCTTTAATCTTCAAGCAAGTTAAAAAACTCCTTTTTAGAAAATTTTGCCTCTATTTTGTTTTGATTTTCAATCAATTAGATTATTTTTAAAAATAATAAAGCTCTTGTTAAATAAATTTCACATTGATTGATTTGAATAAGAGACATTAAAATTTATAAGGCTATTTCAGCTTTGACTCATTTGATGATACAATTATTTTATTTTCTTTTTTAATGATCCTTTGACTTTGCATATGAATGTAATAGAGAATTCTAAAATCATAACAAAAGTAGAGAAAGAGAATGAAAAACAATTAGTTAATTAAAATTTGTTTTTCTTTTAAATATTTTGGGCATTCGACACCAATAGTCAACAAAATACAGAGAATTGGTTTTTTACTCTTTACTATTCTTTTTTCTGATTGTTATTTTTCCTAGTGTTATGTGCTTGTTGATCTAATAAAAAAATTGAATTTGTCCATTTAATTAAATTTGTTTGTTTCGAGAAAACAAAATCAAAAAAAGAAGCCCAACAAAACAAATGGATAAAATTTCAGGTCACGTATCATAGCAATCTTTTATCAGCAATTGCAATTCGATTCTTTCTAATTTTTTGTTTGTTTGGCTAGTTAGTGGAATTAATTGAAAAACAACAGCAAATTTTATTTTGCAATTTTTTTTAGTTAATCAAAAAGTTTAATTATAGCAAAAAAATATTTTTCAAAAATTTTTATAATGTTTTTATTTTTAAATTAGTTTTTGAGCATCAACTTAATTTATATTTGAATTATTTTTATAGACACTAATTTTTTTATTCAAATTATTTGTTAGATATCATTTCATTTGGTTTTTAACAAATTATAAATTTTGAAGATTTTAGCTGTTCAGAAACGGGTTAATTTATTTTTTTATATTAAAAAAACTAAAAATGCTATATATGCTATTCAGGTAAAAAATATTCGATGTGTACGGAATAGATGAATTAACACGAAAGCTACAGTGAAAGGTCAGTTGGTACTTTTTAAACTTTAAATGAGATTTTTTCGTATATAGAATTTCTTGGCAAATTTTTTTTTACTATTTTTATTAAAAAATGAATCTAAATTATTTTTCAATATTCACTTCACTTTTGCTGATTTATCAGCAGTAGTGCTAGAACTTCAGTTCTAAAATTGGTTTGAACAAATTAGAAATTGTTTCCTCCGAAACACCCGTTTCTGGAACCTTTTTGACACATTAAGGATTAATTGATTTACACCTGCCAATAACAACTAGTGAGTAATTAAATTTATCAAGTTTGTTATTATATTAATTCACTTTTAAAAAATCGCTTCTTATGTTTGTTTAAAAAACGAAATAACTTTCTGAACGACCTTATATTTATAAAATAATTTTTTTATACATATTTATTGGTTATGCAATGATTTTCTGTTTACTATCTAAGCTTTTCTTCCTAAGTTTGATTTGAATTTAATTTATGAACAAAAATATTTTATTCATCTATTTTAAGCATAAATAAGTTTGAATAAAATAAAATTATCTGAAACAGGGACGAACAAATCAGCGAAAATCGATGAGGAGTGACCGGTCAATATGAAGCACTGTTTTAGAAAAAACTCATTTGGCGCGCGGGTGGATCAGCCTAATAGTTAATATATTAAACATGAATGATTTTTCTTTAATTTTCGTTTTGATAGACCAAATGATGATGATGATGCGATGATGGTGGTTTTGTAGTTTTGTTTTCTTTAAAAACGAGGCGCGCGAGTTGAAATTCGCATAATGAACTATCAGTGATTATTGAGAATAGCTTAATATAACCGTGATCAGAAACGTGCCCTGACCATCCTCTCTCTCTCTCTCTTTTGAAGCCTTTTGATGACTATCGAGATTTAGTCGCTTGGTGGCAAATGTGGCGATAATAACAGCTTTGTTATTTATCTTATGAGCTTGATCGCCGGAATAATAGTTAGTAAAGGCAGAGGGATATAAAATAAGAAAGATCTCTCATAAATCTCGAATTGAACAGCAAACTTTAATCAGTGGTTTTAATATAACAATAGCTTTGATATAACATCATTATGTGAAAAATCTATTAAAACATATAGAACTGCAAAAATATCTAATGTTTTTACTATGATGCATCACTATTAATTTGACCCACTATTTCTTGTCATTTGATAGTTTTAAATAAAACGAATTTAATATTTATTCACATACATTATGTATATTATTGATATTTGAATATTTTTGTTTATCAACTGTCATTGAACTTTTTATCAGAGAAAAGCTTACCACACTATATGTTATAAATAATCATGTGGATTGAGGGTTTTATAAATATCTTCAAAATAAAATTCAGTTAAAATCGATAATTTAAATAAGTTTTTGAAAACAAAAAAATTGTTTATGTAAAAAAAATCAAATATCACTTCATAAAAAAAATTTAGTTGAAACAGTTGAATGCATAATAAAAAAAATCATAAGGCTTAGATTTTCAAAAATAAATCTAACTAGATATTTTTTTATAACATAATGGTCACGATTCAAATGATTTGAAGAATTTACGGCAAGCTCAAGTTAATTTGAAAAAATGCCATTTAGAATTTTTTGAGCCACTCCTTTTCATTTTTTCTTCTTCACATTAACTTGTATCTAATTATTTTTTTTTGTTTGCATAATTGAGATTCGCCCAATAAAATCAAAATTAATTCTTTAAAAAAATTAATCAAAAATAGTAAATATCAACTTCAAATAAAAACGTTTGCATACAATTTAAGTCGTGATTTTAGTTGAAAAATTTTTTACTCTTATCAAGTTTTTTTTAACATATAACATTTCGGCTATGGCCGCCAAAACAAAGTTCAAAATGTGGTATGACAGCTATAGCCGCACTAGTGTAGGTTAGGATAAATGATAAACAGATTTTGAGGGTCAACTTGAGTTAACTCCTTTGGACCCAAGAGATTTTTTGAAATAAATTTGTTTTTTGAATTGTTTTTATTTTATCGAAAACGTGTTCAATTTCTTGAAATATGTTTAAAAATTTGAAACCTTGTTTCCAAAAAAAAGATATACTCATATGAGTTCACTGAGTCTAATCCATTATTAAAAACGTCTGAATCAGAAAATCTTTGGATGAAAATGTAACAATAATCTTAAAGAAAAATTTAAAGCTGTCGAATGACATCGTCCCCATAAACTGACTGCCTATTGTATGGCATGAAATGACATCTTCGTCAACTTGTTAGTATACTTAGTAAAAATTTCAGCTTATTCTATAAATGAATTAAACAGAAATAAAATGGCTGTCATAGAACTAATATTAATTTGGTCACTATTTTCATAAGTTTTATTATTTTTTTAAGTTTTTACTATTAATTTGGCTTTTAAAGTAACATGAATGATAATCAATAAATCATTGTAACATTTATTTATGAATTTTTGAACTAGACAAGAACTTTTTAAATCATTTTTGTATTAAACTTTTACAAAAATCAATCAAGAATCGATAATAAAATCAATAATATGTATTAAGTAGATCCGTTACAGATGAATACTAAAATATTCTTGTTATTTCGACTCAAGTGCGACAAGTTTGTCAATTTGTTCCAGTTAATTTTCTGAATTCCTGTCTCTACCAAAGTATTCACTCATTTCTGATCACGGTGAAATTTATTTTAAAAACTTAGCTTAAAAATTGCCTTGCTTTCTGTTTAAAAAAAAAATTTAAATAACTCTCAAGTTTTGTTGAAAAATTATTCTTTTCTAATAAATTATTGCGTTCATATTAATTGTAGTGATAAATTTTTGTTCTTTATTGGCACCAGGTTTATTAATGTGATAAACTTTTTTCTTGTTTTACTTGGTTAAACACTACAAATAACAACGCGTGTCAGTTTTTTGTTTAAGATGAGTTTGTCGACGACTCGATGATCATGATGAGTCTGATGGCAACAACCCAACGGCAAAGACCGACATTCGATCGACACAGGTGACGAGTTTTTGTTTATATATTAATATAAATATATAATGTATATTAAACTACATTTTCAAAAAGCTAAATTATTGAGAAGTAGCTTCATCGTCAGCAACAACCCAAATAGATCTGCTTGAGTGAGTTGGCCAAACATTTGCTAAACTACCGACTGTGTGTGCTGTGTAAACAACATGCAATATGGCAGACCATGTTGTCACAACGCAATCATTATTATCATCTTGAAAAAAATATAAGCAAGGTGTTTACTGTTTGATTGGTGTTTTTATTGATCAACTTTATTATGTGTGCATCCATCCACTTACCTAATTGTGTCTTTTACTTTAACTTTCGTTTCTTTTTTTTTTTGGAAAATTTGTATTTTTTTTAAACCATGTTGTTGAGAAGCTGATGAATTGAAAACCTGGTGTGCGTGTAAAACATACGCCTGTTTTCATGCTACCTTCTTTTTCAAATTCAATTTATTTTCCATTTTTTGTTGCCATATATAAATGTCGCGTGCATATTTGCGTTTGATGCTATTGAAGGCTAAAAAGTATATAAAGTAAATAAAGCAATATATGTATATAATATTCCGTTATATCTGATTATTTAGTTTAAATGAATGAGTGCTTCGCCCAAAGCAAACATTAGAAATTAATGATAAAAACGATGATGATAATGTTTTTTATATACTTTTTTCTATTATAAGAATAACTGAATTTCAAGCTAATGAATTCTTTTACAGTTTGCATCAAATAAAATTTTTTATATAAAAATACTAACATGGTTTACGATGTATACTTAAGCCACTTAATATCGAACTACTTTTGATTTTTAAACAATAATTTTTCGTGTTTCAGTTACTCAACTGACACTCATTTTCTTAATGATCCGGCTCTTCGTTCATCAAAAATTATCCTGTTATTATTAATAAATTTATTAAGAGCTGAATCGGGTTCCAAACATAATTTTTTTTAAATCTACTGGAATTAGATACACTATACTTCATTCATGATTTTGTTTAATTTTGATTATTTATGGCAAGTTTGTTTATGAGATCAACTTTTTTATACTTTGCGTGAAAAATTTAATTTTCTTCAAAGTTCACGATGCTTATATTGAAGTTTACTTTAGGAAAGTATAGTAGCCAAGGTATAAAATTCATTACCAAAATTAATATTAATGAAAATAATATAGGAGTTTTTATTGATTTACAAACCAAGAAAATTCTGTTTTTGAAAAATTTTTTTTTTGTTGAACAGAAAATTTCAAGAATTTTTCAAATTAAATTTTTGTTCTGTCAAAAGCTTAATCTTTGAGTTTATTTTTTTACAACATTTTTAAAGAGCAATATGAAGTGATTCAATTTTTCTTCTTCCGCCATTCTTGCCTGGTCGTCGAGTTTTGATGATAAATTTCTTCCTTTTGAAAACTTGAATCCTCCGATTTGAACTTTTTGAAGGCTCAGTGAATTTGACTTTTTCGATTGTTTCATCACAAAAAATAAAGTTCATAAATCGTTAAATGGCTGCGCTGAACTTTTTTTTGAAATAGTAAAGCATACTATAGCTAATAGTTTTCAATTCACATTTTTATTAGCTAAAAAAAATAATTTTTTTTTTTTGCGGAAGATCAGTTTTCAAAAGAAACTGCATAAAAATTTGGTTTTGAAATTATCTAATTGATTGATTATATCAAAAATAAATTTCAACTTTTATTCAGCCTCATAAATTTTATTATTTTAAAATTCAAAAATAAATAAAAAAGTTTTTTCAAAAAATTTTAAAACTATTAAAATTTGTACTTGTTTTTTACACAAGTTGGTAAGTTAAACGTTGCAAACACTTGACTGTTCTATAAATGGATTGAAAAAATATACTCAACTGATTAAGCTTCTGCAAATGATGACCGAAACTCAAACTAATTAGAAAAATTAAAATTGATAAATTAAATTTTTAATTAAATAAATAGATGTATATTAACTGAATAACAATAATTTTACAAAACAATTAGCTTTAAATGTTTATATTCTTAAATGAGTGTTGAAAAATCGTGTCTTTACAATTTTGAAGAACAAAGTTTGATGAATGAAACGAAGCTTAAAAAGCTCACAAAAAAAATCGGCGCAGTTCTTGAAAATCTCTATTTTTTTATTATCGGTGTTTTAAATAAATTAAAAATTTGCGTTTCAATAAAATTATATGGTGAAGCAATAAATGAATCACAGTGTAAGCCAACTTCTTTTCTTTTCTTATCATCTTTTATTTATGAAAAATAGAAAAATTTAATAATAGTTTTTCTATCACTAAAAGAATATATCAAAAGATGATATGGCAAACCAAATCAAGGTATATCTTTAGCTTTCTAATAGTTTGGTTTGCAAACTGGCTCGCGCGTGCACTTGACTATCTTATAATATTTATGAATAATTTGTGAGGTTTTTCTCTCTTTCTTTATAATGTCATTGTACTCTGAGCATAGACTAAATTCGAATAAACCATGTAAACCTTGAAATCGTACATAAAAAAATTGAATCTTGTGTGAATTCAAAATTGTTTGAATAATAGTTTCTACAGAAAAAAATGGTAACCACAGAAAAAAAACTTATTTCTATCAAGAGCTTACATCGATCTCAGGTTCTCAAGCAGATATTTTACACACTAGTTTAAGAAAATTGAAATTAAATTTTTATTAAAACTATTCACAGAGATTATAAATCGAAATTATTGCTAAAAGTATTCAATTCTTGTATTGATTTTGAATTTTTATTTTATTTTCCTATTTGCATGTATTGTCTTTTAATTTGTTTGCAACTATCTAAATACAATTTCTTTTATACCTAAGGCTTTCAATTTAAGTTAGTTTGTTTTTTTTCTAAATAAGAAAAAATTGTTGCACATTTTTCATGCGTAATTTTGATTTGGTTGAACAAAGAAAATGATTTAAAAAAACAATCAAGTTAAATCAAAAAAAATGAAACTTTTTATCAACAACAATTAAATTTTTCTTTAAGTCTTATTATCAATCGCAAATCATCATGATTAATTTCATAATAATTGTTATTATTATTAAAATAATTTTAAAAACCATCGACTGATTATTCCATATATTTTGATATAGTTTTTTTTTAAAAGAGAAATTATTCTCTTCATTGAAACTTGGCCTTAAATAACCTTTAAAATATAATTCTTTTTTTAGTTGAAAAAAATCATCTTATTTTCCTATTTTGAGATGAAAATTTAAATTATTTGAAAAAAAAAACAAAATTGGCTTCGTTCTACCGTTTTATCTCAATCATCGCTCTATCATCAAATTGAAGAGATTTTCTGATCATTTTGCTAACATCATCATCAATTCGTTTTTTTTCCGCGGTGAAAAACAATGTCTTAATTTAACGAAAGGCGCGGGCAATAACTATCAAGGATTTTGCAAATGTATTTTTTTCTTATTGTGATGCTTTTGGTGTGTGTGTGATTTTTCTGTTGAAGATTTAAAAGCCACTCTTTCAATCATTCTTTGAGAACTGACAAATTGATGACCATTAGAAGCTTATTATCGGCATGGCACGCAATGAATTTAAAGTTATGAATCCTTGTTTTTTTGGCGTAGAGAAAAAAACTACAGTATTTTGAAAAACAATTTGTTGATTAATTTGTTCACTCACGTTTCAAAACATGAGTTTGAAAATGAGAATTATAAATCAAGGAAAAACAACTACCACAATCAATTTTTAATGTCAAAATTCACCAAAATAATTGAAATGAATTACTAATCAAAACTATAAATTCAATTAATTGATTTGAATTTTTTATATAAAGAAAATAAAATGATTATAAAAAAATAATTAATATCTCTCAACTGAAAGTATCTCTAGATGTTGTTGAAAAAAATTTATCTGATGTTTTGTTTGCATTTTCTATGTTTTTAAATTAATGATAAAGAAGGAACAACCGACTTGATAATAATCGTGCTTAAACTGTTGAAAAAATTTAACGCTGAGTTAAAACAATCTCTCGATTCCATAATCAATCGAAAACTTGGTTAATCAAAGTAAAAAAACTTGAATAATCAAACTAATTTTTCAAACTTTTTTCTAGTTATTTAAAAGTAGCTTCGAAGAGCTCAAGTGAACGTTTTTAATCAACAAAATTTTCTAAACAACCATATGAGAGCTCTTATAATTTCAAAGTTATTTTATTCAGACAAAAAGCTCATTCACAGTGCCATCACTGTGATGGTTTTGCAAGGCCGATAGTTTTTCTCGCATGATTGAAGATTTTTTACTGCTAAAAAAATTTTGAAAATTAAGTTGTAATGAAAACATAAGAGTTTAATTCATTGATTGTGTTCGTCACACAACACATCTGACAAGTATCATTGAATATTGAATTTGTAAATTTTAATAAAAATATAGGAATCTCCTCTAGTATTTCCGATACAAATAGAAAAAAATTTGTAGACTGTCTCGTGAGTAATGAGTCCTCATAATACAGTTTCAATCCAGATCAGAATTTAATCAAGTTAGATAACATAAAGTGAGACTTAGTTGTTGGATAAACCAACGTTTACAAAACTAATCTAAAAGTCGAAGCTAATAAGACATGTTTTTCACTGCAGATATCGCTCTCTAGGGTCTCTTTGATCCACTAAGTATTAATTTACATTCTATGATACTCCAAATCAACTCCAGCAGTCTTCGCTACGTTGGATCTATCATCTGACATATTTTAGCAAGAACAATGTTTTCGAACAGAATTTTTCAACATGATTTTAAGATTTAAAATCTAGTATATAATTCAGTTTTCATTGATTATAATATTTTTTTGACTTGAAAATGAAAACAAAAATTAAAGCCATATTATACTTTAAATAAACTATTGATAATTTTTTTTGTATTGAAATTTTAAAACAAAGTTTCTTTTTGCTTAGTTCACTCATCTACAAAAAAAATGAAAATAGATAGACAAAATAAATCTTAGGCCAACTAACCAACAATCATTTTTTCCCTTTATCTAGCCGCCGTTTTTTTTTTACAAATATGTACAAATCTTCAAAAAAATGATGCAGCATTTTTTCAATGATTAAAAGTTTCTTTTTTTTCAATATATGTCTATCATTACGCCAATCAACATTTCTAGTTGGTGGCGCATTTCTTTTTTATGAAACATCGTATTCCACAACCCAAGAGAGAAAGAGAGAGAGAGAGAGAGTTCACTTCGACTGTCCACAAATTTTTTTGTTTTGTTTGATAATCATCATCCATAAAGTTTCGCGTGTTCAAGTTTAAGAGAAATTTGAAAGTTAGTTTTTTCGCTTTTTTCATTGTTAATAAAAAAGCACGATATTTCTTGATTTTGCGTTCGTATGTTTTTTTTTTTTTTTCTTAAATTCATTTCGGCATGTTTGCTTGAACACGCACGCCTTTTAAATGTTTTGAAAAAAAAAACGATAAAAATTTTTTTTGGAAAAAATGTTTAAAAAAAACACAACAAAATATTAAAGTCTATTAAGTCGATAGTTTAAGAATTCAGTGTGCGATTGTACAACTACTATTAAATAGATTTATAAAAAAAACTTATTTCCAGGTAAAAAACGAAAAATAAAGTGGTTCTCAATTTTAGGTCAGCGAACTGCCATTGGGTGTGAGTTCATAGAAAAAATCATAGAAGAATAATGAGAGATGCATTTGATTAGTCTGCAAAAAGATTGAGAACCACTGATTTAAATAAACTTAATTTAGTGGATTACCACCGAGTTAATCTAATTTTATCAATCTATTAAAAACTAATATCATCGCTAAATAAACTGTAGCAAGAAAAAAAAAATATATTTTCTTGTTTTTCTCTGAAAAATATTCATTCATGATGATTGGTTTAGTAGAGGTTTCGATTCGGATACAACATACATGTATGTGAGGTGGCTAAAAAGAAGATACCCCATAGCACGAAACACACAATGATTTTTTTCCATAATAATATTCACAAAACTAGGCTCGAAACAGGCTTTTTAATTATTTTTCTCAGTAAAATAAAAGAACAAAAAAAAACACTTAAAGTGATAATGAGCTTGATGATTTTTAACACGCTCGCTTAGATAGCATATTTGGATTGATTTTTTTTTTTAAGAAATCAACTTGGATAGAGAGAGAGAGAAAAGAAAAACACCACAAACTAAAAAGTTGGCTTAATTTGGCAAACGCTTGGGATGTGGCCAAAATAATTAATTATAGCAAAAAAAAGTTTATTATTATTATTTATAATTAAACTTGATATTGAATTAATGATTAAAAATTATAATTATTTCGATTAAATGTGAGATTAGCATGCAAACGAAATTATATGTTTGATAGATTAATAACTAGTGGTGGTTTTTCCTCTTGAAAAAATTCTACACTTACACACAGACTTATAAGCTTTTGTCCATTTGATTGTTTGCAGTTTTTTTTTTTGACGTGTGCGACCTGGTCGATTTAAATTGTAAGTATGTTCGTTTTTATTGTTATTAATGGTGAAAATTATAATGATGATGATGGTGATGATAACTTTGTGTGGCAAATTCTTCTACTTCGTTTTTATTATTATTATTCAATAATAATTTCGTTTTTAGCTGCTTGTGTTCGATAGTGAAACAAAACAAAAAATGATATAAAATAAAAGCAAGTGCCAAATGTACGAATCATAAAACTCATCAATCTTTTAACTTGTCAAACCAGACACATACCGCTCGTCGTGTGTCCTCTTTGTCGTCATCGTCATCATCATTATTATCATCAAAAAAAAAACTGGTACAGCTACACGACTATTACTACACACAGACAATCTCTACAACTATTATCAACAAATCGACCAAGACGGATTCAATTGTTTCACATTGGTTGGAATCGTAAGAAATTTACTTACTAGAAGAAAGCAATTGGAAAATCGTTCAATAGAGCAGCAAAATATATAAAGAAGAAGAAGAAACAATATTAAATAAGTTTTGTACAGAAAACTTTTAGAAAATATTGTTGTGGCTTGCGTAGCTATTATTATATGCAGCGGGAAGATTATCTATACTACCTAAAGAAAATTATTTTTTGTTGTTGTTGTTGTTGTTGAATTAATCTTTCGATGATCATCATTTTTTTTCTGTCAAATATTTTCTCAGGTGAGCCCGATTGTACGTACGCACATAGGTTGTTTTCTTTAACTTTAATAATTAACTTTGTTTCTATACCATCACCATTATTTCATTTTTACTATTTATTAAATTAAACGTCATAATGAAAGCTAATAAAGATAAATTGAACCGAAATGACTGAGATAAAAAAACTATGGAAACAAACGAGGCATTAAGTTTTCAGTGCGAAAAAAAATTATTAAGTTTTTTTGTGGTTTTTTCGTACAATGCGGCAGTGTCCCACCAAACAGTACCCCCAAAAAGTTAATTTTTACTTAAAGTTCTTTTGATTTTAACCGTTCAACAACTCAACCTTGTTTTTTCGAGGCAAACTTTCTTCTTCCATATCAATTGACTTGTGAGATTGAAAATATTTGTCAAAAAAATATTCTTATTCGAAAGTTTGGTTTCAAACTTCAGTCACTAATTCATTCTTCCGGGTTTTTTTTCTAATTTATTTTTGTCTCTTTCATAGAAAAAAGACAAAAAAACAACGTTTGAGCGATTTTTTTTTTAAAATAAAATTTAATTTTTTAATTTGTTTCTCAAACTTAATAAAAAAAAAAGCTTATTAATATCATTTTATGATTTAGCGTTAGGAAACAAAATATGAAAAAACTTCTACTTGATGAAGATCATTACAATAGGAAGAAGAAGAAAACAAAACGTGGAACGTTCATTTTTTTTTTAAGAAGTTTGAATGAATGAATGGAATGGAAAATAATAATAGAAACCATCATCATCACCATCATATTTTTTTTTTAAAAACAAGGAAAACTTGTTCTCATCGGCAAGTTATATGACGTTATGATGAATACAAAAAAAAAAAAATTTTACAAAAAATAAAATCGATGAATGCGTGAGAAGAATTTTTCCATTATTTTTATTATACATCTAAAATAATTTAGATTTTTTTTCACTTGATTGTTGCTTGTCCATCATCATTGGTCGTCAAATCATTATTCACTAATCGTCAAAAAGAAGTTTAAGCCACCATTGAACGACAAAACGTGACATTATCGACAAAAAAAAAAAAAAGCAAAAACAGAAGGTTTTTTTTAAACATTCATCGAAAATGGTTCGCGCGCGCGCATATTTATGTTAACTAAATCTTGATGATGATCTAGCGCATCTTAGCCATCATAAACACATTATTATAGTGATGGCGACTACATTTGGAATCTCTGAAAAAAAACTGGTTATTTTTTTAACTGATGAACCTACAATACCGGAATACCTGCTGCTGTAAAAGAGTGACACACTATCAAGATTGAGAAAAAAGTTAAACAAAACTTCTATTTTTCGCTTCATCTAGAAAAAATAGAAATAAATTTTTTTTAGAATTGAAATTTATTTTAAAATTAATTTTTGTTCTTTCAAATAAGAGCAAAAAAAAAAAAAATTTTTTTCTTCTTATGCTTTGAGTTTTTATATTATTTATATCCTTGCAATGGCATATCTTTCTTGGGTGGATAAAATTTTCTTTTTTTACTAGAGGTTATCAACGTTGTTTGATTAAATTCAACGATGCGTGAATGAGTATTAGAATAGTGACATCGGTCACATTTATTTTTTTTTAAAACGTAATATAAATTTTATGCTAAATTTTACTCTATGAACTTTTTGAGTTTTTTTTAAACCTCAAGTTAAAAAGATATTTTTGGCGACAGAATCCAAATTTTGACTATTATTTGCCTTATTTTGAAGTTTCAGATTCAGGTTTTGTTATAGTTTCTTAAATATTTTGTTCGTTTTTATTTTTTTTTTTTTGCTTTATATATTAAAATTTTTTTTATTTTGAAGTTTTTTTCTTGATTATCACTAGGCTGATCTTGAAAATTATTTTTTCAACCTCATAAACATTTCAGATTTCATTAACAAGAAGATTTTTTTACTCAAAAAATGACAATTTTAATTTTTCAAAATGCAATCAATCGATACATGTTGAATCATATCATCAGAGTTGAGAAATATCAGATGATCAGAATTTTGAATTGAATAAACAGAGATTCACGTCAGATTTTTCTATTATACAAACAAACACTAATGTCTGTTCTGTTTCTGATAACTTTTTTTGAATTTTATTTTTGAGCAATACAAAAGTATTGTTGAATACCATAATAAACAAATTATTAAACTTACAAGTTGTTTCAGAAACAAGAATATATAAAAAAAAATCTAAAAGACTTTGAAAATTCTATAATGCAAAAAAACTTTTTTTTATTCTATTTATTTGGTTGAGACTTTTCAAGATATCTCGCAAGAAAAAAAAGATAAATCACTAATATAATGGAAATTGACCGATTGTAGATCAATTATTATCAACTAAATTGTGATTACGTTATAATTAAAAAAAATTATTTGAAAAAAAAAACGTTTTTATATACATCGAGAGAGAAAAAGAAACAATACTTCAACAATGGAATTGTATGATAATGAAAATTAATTCAAAATTTTAGAAAAAAAAAAATTACTTTATACACTTTAATTGAATCGTGTAAAAATTTTTCGCTGTCGTGTTTGTGTGGGAAACGCCTAACTCAACTCCATCACTTTGAAACACGTTAGTTTTTTTTTGTTTTTAATAATTTTAGAAAAATACAGTGTTATTGTTCAGTTTTATTATTATTAATCACTACAATCATACAGCATCAATCAGACAATAATTATTTGCTTCCGTTTTTAAGAAATCAAAGCCATATCGAAAATGAACTGCATCAAATAAAATAATGATGACGATGATGATGATGATGATGATGAGGATGATGGAAAAAAATTCATTCTGTAACGCACACCCAAGAATGCAACCAAGCATTCCTTTTAAGTTTTAATGGAAAAAATAGGTAGTTGAATGCGTTCGTGTGTTTTATTATTTTTTTCCAAGTGCAACTTCATCATAAACTAGCTATATTTTTTCTTCTTAATGCAAGTGCTTCGTTAACAACAACAACAACCAAACGACAAAGATAATGATGATGATAAAATACAACAATAAAATCGGTCGATTTGCTCAGCTATAACAACAACGACAAGAGAAATAGAAATATAAAAATTTTTTTTCCTGGTTTTGAAGCTTCACGTAGAAAAAAATGCGAATGTGTGTGTGTGTGTGTGTGTGTGTGTATGCAAGCGTTATAATGATCATCATCATCATCATCATTGAGAACAAAATTGAGCACGATGATGCTAGTTTTAAATAATGAAAGGGCGAGGTTTTGTTGTTGTTTGTGGTACTTCTTCTGCTAAGTTTCACAAACCAGCAAACTTGATTTTTTTTTTTTTTGGCTAAAATAAATGAATGAGCTCGTTTCAATGTTTTTTTTTTCTTTTGCCATTCAATGTTTCAATGTATTTGTATACATATTCAAAAAAAGAAATGTATACAAGAGTTGTGCAATACCAACTAAATATTAGAACCGTTAAAGAACTTTTTTTTTCTTGTTCTCTAATAAGAAAATAAAATATAACCTGGGTGGTGATCATCAACAAGGCATCGAAGCGATTAGTACTATTAGTTTATTTAGAATTTTAGATTGATGACAATTGCTCAACAAATTTGGTAAAAAAACTTCTTTTTTTTAAGGCTACAGAGCTCTATCTATTTATGATTTCTCACTGTCACCACAAACGTCAAAATATTTTTTAAGTTTTTTTTTTTTTAAATTTTTAAATGAAATTTTTTTCTTTTATTATGATGAGTTTAAGATGAGAATGATGATGATAATAAGCAATCATAATTAACCAATGGCCAGTATTTTATTTTATTTTTTTCTCGAAATAATAAAATATTGTATTACATCAATGAAGGTTTTTCATCAAGCTTCCTCTTCTTTGAATTTTCTTCTTCATGTGTTATATAGGGTCAGTTATTGTGAAGGCGCCTTCGCAACGACAAATAATGGGCGCCGCTACTTTTTCCTCTTTTCCTAGTTTTCCTGTTTTTGTGTGTTTTGTGTTGTAGTGTTTCTAGTGTATGTTGTTGAGTTTAGATGCAATGATGAAAAAATGAAATTGAAGAGAGTAAAGTTAGCTGGAAAGAGAGAGAGAGAGAGAAAAAGAGCTAGTGAAGGAAATTCAAAATTTCAAAAACAAGTCAAAATGAAGATGCATATTTCTTTTTGCGTATTTAAATAGAATCATATAATGAACACAAACACACACACACACACATTAGATGTGCAGAAATTCAATTGAATTATGGTTTCTGATGATAATGATGATGATGAGATATTTCAGAGTCACTCTCGGTCAAAAAAGTCCTTTTGTGTTAGTTTTTTCTTTCTCTCTCTCTCTCTCTCTTTCTTGCATTTATTCCCAATAGATTTGCATATTGAATTTGCATTTGTCTGTGGTGGTATCCCCTGACCATAATTAGTGAGATAAAAGTTTTGCAGTTGTTTGAAGCGGCGACAACAAGATTGACCATTAACCTTTGGATGAATATTTTTTTTTGTTATAAAAGATTGAAGATTTAAAGTCGAAAACGATCTATCCTTTTTTATCTATCTATCTGTTTCTATAGGCTCAACGGACATTTTTAAAAAAAATCTGTTGAAAATGATTGGCACATATGCGAAACGTTTGAAAAGATCTTACAATACAGATGTTTGGTCAGTGATAAAGATTGTTAAAACGTTAATTTTTTTTGTTGCTTTTTCATTGAAAAAGTAAGGACATTCATTCATTTCTCAATCTTAAATAATGATAAAAAAAATTTTCTTTTTTATCATTAAATCAAAGTATAATCAAGAGTTGCGAATTTTCTTAGATCATTGACTATGCATGTGACAAAAAAAAAAAAAAACAGAATAACCTTAAAAACGAACAAATTGCGAGAGACTGTCATTTCAGTTTCATATTCAAGGTATTAAGACGTTTCGAACCTTTATCGTATAGTTATTGACCCGAGTAAAAAAATGACAACGGCAAACTAAGCTAATAAGTTATAATTAAAGAGTGATAACTAGAAGTTTTGTGATAAACCAGTAATTTTCAATATAAAATTCAATTGTTTAGTAAAATTTGATTTAAGTTTGAAAAAAATAACTAAGTTGAGAGTACAATTAAAGAGTACTTAAAGAAACCTATTCTTTCTTGTAAAATGCACAAATAGAAGATTTATGGATTAACGAAAAAAATTTCTACAGAAACTATAACAATTGAAATAAAACAATATCCAAAACAAAACAACGATTCTTTTAGGTGATCTGCCGAACGAATAGTCAACAAAAAAAAAATAATAGTTTCTTTTTTCTTTAATCAATATGTCATCAATTGAATAAAACCAAAAAAGCATGAATAGATTAATGGTAACGTAAATGAAAAAAAAACAAGTAGAATACTTTTTTCGAGTGTGACATTTATTGGATTGAATCCAAGCAGAAGGTAAAATAACCGACTCACTCATCGAGCTTTTTATTCTTGTAATGATAACGTATGGATAGATTTTTATTTCTATTTATTTTCTCTTGCACAGAATGGAGTAAAATAAATTAAATTTACAATTTCAATGGAAATGTAGTTATTAGTGAAGAAGAGCAGCAAATAATACAAAGATGATTTGATTAGAGCTTATTGCAAACACTCACACTGCCAACAAACAACAGCAGCTAGGTGTGTTTGTTGCAGTGTGAAAGAATATTTTATTTTTTGTATTTTTTTTTATGTATGAGATATTTTTAGGCTGAAATTAAAATGAATTCTTTTTATTGAAACACAAGCAGCCACAAAAACCCAGACACGATTTAATATAAAGAAAATTTGAATCATAAAAACAATCTTAGAAAAACAACAAAAATACACAACATCTTGAGCAAAGTCAATTTACTAAGAAAAAAAAATTCTGCTTGAAAGAGAGATAATTTTTTTTTCTTCAAAGAAATGCCCAGGAAAAAATAAACAATATCTCGAATCAATGCACATCGTCGGTACCATCTTCCAATAAGAAACATATAATTTACTTTGATCGTAAAGCGAATTTTATACTGATCGATTAGTATACGATTTGAATATCAACAAAAACAAAATCTGATATTATTTATCGGATTTTTTATTTTTTGGTTAAATCGATACAACCAAACTAATTGAAACAAAATTTTCATATTTTTTAAGATGATATAGCAATACCAATTGAAATGCAAAAAAACAATGTTTTTTTTATAATAAAACATTCTTTTATTTTCAATTTCAATGAATTAATAATAATAATAATGTTTTTTAAAAAAAAACAAACTCGTTGAATTTGTTGTTCTCGGTTTGAAACAATGTATGTGACAACATTATTTTTGAAAAAATGGTTTTTTTCTTTTCTCAGGTAATAATTTCGAAGCAAATAATTATACGTTTCAAAATAATTTACAATAATAAAATTTCTAGAATGGAACTAAGGCAATAATAACTGTTTTGTGTGTCTGTTTCTGTTGTTTTGTAAGTTCTTTGGGTTTCAAAGAATTTGTTTTGTTGTTTTAATAAGTTCATTTACAAGCAATAACGACGATTCCAGATAATCAGATTTGATTAAGCAATTTTTCTTGCGAAGTTGAATGAGAAATAGAAAATAGTTTTTTTTTCTTTCTTGGTATTCTTTCAGAACCACAACTATTGAAACTGTTCATTATCAGGAAGATCAGCAGAATTAATAAATTTACCAAGTTTTTTCTGATCAAGGTAAGCTTCAAGCATAAGATACCAGTGAGAAAAGTTTTTAGTCGTTAATTTGATCAAATCCATTTTTATAAATGAAAATACGCAAGAAAATAAAAGACGGATAAGAAAAAAAAAATTGAACAATAAAAAATAACGAATTTATCAAACAACTGTAGATGCTAAAAGGCAATGAACGAATTTATCAAATAATCGAAAATAATATAAAATCTATTTTGAAATCAAAACCGAGTCTCATAATCAATGTTAATCGTCAAATAAATTTTATAAATGATTTATTTAATAAGAAAAATAATAATGATTAATATAACTAGAAAGAACAAATATTTAAATAATAAAATATGAAGGACAGATTCAAAAAAAAAAAAAAATGAAGAAGAAAAATATTCACAAAAATTAAAACGATCAAACTCATTCATTTATTATATCAGCCATTTCATTTTTTTTTGATGATAATTATTGAAGATGGTTGAAAGATGAAGATGATGAAATTGAAGGACATTAAACGCGACAATAAAAGCGAACGATCAGAAAAATTGTGAAATGTGGATAAAATAAAATTTTTAAAAAATTGATGAGTCGACTTTTTCGCTGCCTAAAGATTTGTTTTGTTTTTTTTTGAATGTTATTTGGTTGATCAATAAATAGCTAAAGCTGTATGTACAAAATGAGAATGTCGTATCGGGTCAAAGTTTCAAATCAATCACTGAAATTCAAACATTTCTTGATTTGTAAAAAAAAAACTATGGTTCTGATGAGAAGAATGAACAAACAAACAAAAAAAATTATGATGAATTAAAGGCTGATTTGAAGACATAACTGTACAAAGTCGAATTTCCGATATATTATGAGATGTTGTTGGATTTTTTTTTCTTAATTTCTAGATGTGTGACAAAGACATTGGATGCTCACTTGAAGCTTGATAATGGTTTTGCATTTGTAAACGAGTTTGTACATTATTGGGATCAGTTTCACCTGGAGGTAAATACATACTGATCATGTCTCGAAGATCGGTATTGCACGGACGCCGAGCAGCGGTTGCAGCTGCCACTGCGGCCGCCATTGTATTAGGAGAGTTTCCACTGTGTCCTGAAGATTCAGATTTCAAAGATAAAGAAGAGCCAGTACCCGACATCGGGCTGGCGGATGAACCCATCGAAGAGTATGCTGATGCTGACATTGGACCCATGGACGAATAGTTGGTCGCACCATTCATGTATGACATTGGCATTGATCCACCCGCCATAGTCATTTGGGACATATCGTAACGACCGTATAGACCACCGTTTGCGGCCATTGAAGCTGCTGTTCCGTAACTGGCAGCGTGTTGCTGATATGCTTCATGCATCATGCTGGGATAACCGTTAGACATGTAACCATTCATTTGGTACATATCCCTGCTCACTTGTTGCACTGCCGCTGCAGCGGCAGCAGCAGCCGACGTTCTGCTTGATTCATTTGATAATCCATTTAAACCAGAGCTTATGTTGGGATATTTATCTTTTTTGATCAGAGTTTTAGTTTTTCTTCGTGGACGATATTTGTAGTCAGGATGCTCTTTCATATGAACCGCTCGTAAACGCTTGGCCTCATCGATAAAAGGCCGTTTTTCAACTTCAGAAAGCAGCTTCCATTCAGAACCTAAACGTTTGCTTATTTCTGAATTGTGCATTTTGGGATTTTCTTGAGCCATCTACAAACATAATAATAATCATAAAAAAATTGTATGAAATTTGATTTCATTTTATTCGAGCTAATCGAAATAGAAAAAGTTCTTACTTTTCGTCTTTGACCTCTACTCCACACCATGAAAGCATTCATTGGTCGCTTAACACGATCAATCTCTTTTTTATTTAAAGAATTTGATCCATGGGTACTTTGATTATTATTCGTTTGATTAACTGATGATGCACTATGATGGTGAGTTTGAGAATTCGGTGTTGAGGTCGGCGTTGGCGGTGTCATTACAGATAAAGGCGGTTGAGCAGCGGTATGATGATGATGGTGACTGAACGCTTTCAAATCATGTGGATCCATAGCATGGTGTCCCCCAAGATTGAAAGGCGTGTATGCGGGATAGTCCCGCTCAGATAAAGTGGCCATAGTGGCCGCGGTTGGATGATAGAACGCCGTCTTGAAACTTATAATGACAACCGAAAAAAGAAGTAGAACATTTACAAAAAACGAGACTAGAAACTGAGGTTTAAAATTTGAAGTTTCATTAAATTGAAAACTTTTTAAAAGTTTTATGAAATTTCATTTAATCACCAGATACTAGCAAGTTTCATTTTTTGTATCTTAAAAAAAATGAATTCCACCACAAACACAAAACATGGCTCAATTTATTATTAACAGCATTTATTTGTTTTGTGAATATATTTGATTTGTCTCAAGATGATTGAACTGATTTGATGATCAAAAATTGAATCCAATATTAAATCATTTAATTTGCATTTAATGTCGACAATGTTAACAAAAAAAAAAAAAACAAACTTGATGATAAAGATCAAGGCTGTTGCAGATGTGTTTTTGTTTCATTGATGTTGTCGATGGTATACTTGTAGTTCATTTTAATTCATCACAATAATCATAATCATAATAATAAAACGATTTTAAACGGTCATTGAATGAAAGAGGCAATGAATGAATTCACGCAAAATATATAATACACACACATACAAAAAAAAAACATATAATATAACAATGGAACGGCGTCAAGCTAAATAGGCGAAAATCAATAGCGCAAATTCACTTTGGGTTCATTCTTTTCTATTGTCATCATCCAATTGTTTGCTCAATGGATTTTTACCAAGTAGCCGAGAAATGAAATTTGACAAGAGCATACATATTTGAAAAGATTCAATGCACCAATTCAGCAGCACTGGGGTTTATACACACACACACACACATACATACACTACAAAACAACATATATATATGGACAAAGATACAGGAACCGAGAAAACAAAGTGAATACACGTCCGTCTGCATTGACCTGAACAATCTAATTGAATGCCTATCTAGTCCTTCAAGCTTGTTCCTTTTTTTTTTATTATTATTATTTCTCTTTTGATCCTGTTGTATATTTTATAATAGACGGGTTTCTCTTCTTGTTCTTCATCTTCTCATCTCTCTCTCTCTCTCTCTCGCTATTCATTCGCTTACTCGCTCGCTCTCTTGATTTGTTTTGTTCACTCAGCTGTCTAATAAGTTTTTGTTGTGCGCTTTGAAATTGCAATGGAAACGCACCTACTTCAAACGACCGCCCATCTACAACACAGAAACAACACAATACAGACTAACAGGGCACACACACAGAAATTCGTGGCCGTTGAATAAATTTGAATTGGCTCGACCACTTTTCAATGACGTCACCGTAGTGTTTTCAAGCAAAACTACCACGAACGTCAACTCCTCTTTCAACAAAGATTTTTTTTTTTTTTCTTCTCAAGGGTCATACGTATGGCATACAATACAAATTCTATTCTCCACATAGATTGGTACGTTTTTTTTTTATCACAGCTTAAAGAGCGGCATGTTAATGCGCATTCCGGTGGTTTCTTTTTTTTTTTTTACCAGAAAAAGACGAGGAAGAAAATGAAACAAATGAAACGCTAATATTGAAAAAAATAAAATAGAATGCAACCGTCTTGTCAAACTGGCTTCAAACAAAACCAGAAAAAAAAAATTCAAAAGAAATGTTTAGATCTGCCTGTTTTGATGACAATTTCTGTGAAGTTTGTTTTATTATTGAGTTCTCTTATAAAACTGAAAGAAATAAAATTTGGAACAAATTTAAAGCTTCTAGTAGTTTCAAAAGGGACAAAACAAAAACTGAGTTTAACTAAATTAACTTGCCTAATATTTTTTTTTATCAGCTAAACTTTTTGGTCTTTTCTAGTTAAATGAAGAAAAAATAAACTCTTCATAGTAGTATCATTATCATTGGGACAGAGAAAAAAGTGAAAGAAGCTACATTTATGTTATTGTTTCTAATTAACAAGACTAGTCAATTTGAAAATTATGGCAAACAATACAACACAAGAACAAGGTCCGATTTTATTTTCTTGTTTTGTTTCCTTTGGGCTAAGATATCTTGAAGAGTTCTCACAATATAAAAACAACTGCTAACAAAACATAGTAAATAGATATTTGAAGAACAATAATATAGAGAGAGAGAGAGAGACAAGACGAGAGCATCCTTATGGCCATCGTCATCATAAAGGGCTTTTGTGTTTTGTTGTTTGTGTGTCCCATTCGCAGTGTGTTGTTTGTTGTCATAAAATAAAAGAACTAATAATAGCGTAATAATAGTTAGACAAACAATGAAAACAATAAGCTTTTTCACTTAAAGCTTTGTTGTAGATTTTTGTTTGTAGTATTTTTTCTGTAATGTGCATGAATAAGTGTATTTGTGAATGTTATACACACACACACTAGAGTACTTGATTTAATTTAACCGTATTATATTATATCGTTATTGAATTGGATCACAAAATATATTGCATTGTCTTGCGTGTAATACAGTAGTGTCTGAGTATTTAAATAGCCACCAGACCAAAGAAGAAAATCAATTGATCCAATTTTCAAGGGTTTCTTTCTCGTTTTCTTTGTTGATTTGTTTATTTTTGCTATAACCGATGTTGTTGTGTGATATGAATGTATCAAAATGATATATTAAAACAAACAATAAAATTAAAAAAGCAAAATTTTTTTGATGGAACATGAATTGTTTTTCATACATTTTTTTTGTAGTTTCAATGGTGAGAAATCTGAGAAATTGCAGACATCGCAGTTTGCAAGTTCATCACATCTAAGAGCTTTTCTATTTTTCAACACCAACTCAAACAACAAACAGTTTTGAATGCTTAAAAAAGATGGACAAAGAAGTATTCAAATTGATCATTGAATGAATAATTTTAAGCATACATTACACAATGGGAATTTTTTTCTTTAATAATAACACACACACAATACATCTCCACCGCATGATTACTGCGGCACACACATAATACACTCGCTAATACAAATATACAATCATTTCATCGCAATCGTTAAACATCTATTACATCACATAATGAACAACAAAAACAACATTAAAATCTTGTTCAATTAAAAGTCTATTACTATTTTTATAAGTTGTTATGATGATTAGGAGTAGGATATACATTTTTTTAATTGTCTCACACTTATTAAATGCATCCATAAATAGATTATAACTCCAAAAAAAAAACAATATTGCTTCATTAATAGTTAAAAAAAATATTGTCTATTGAAAACATATCATAGAAATAAAATTATTTCTTTAATTTGGTTACCAAATTCCGCAATTTACAATAATTTGAATTAAATCAATAATTTAATTTGAAAAAAATTATCTTTAAACAAAATAATGATAGTTTTTTTCCAATTATATATTAAACACGAAAGCTACGTTAGGAGTGAATTTACACATTTTAAACTTCAAATAAGAATTTTTCGTAGATGGAATAATTTCTTCGCAAAATTTTTTTTTCCACTTTTATTAAAAAATAATTTAAATAATTTTTCCATATTCACTTCACTCTTGCTGATTTATTTACCAAAATAAATATTTAACTTGCGTTGACTACCGTAAAGGGGTCAATTGACTTCTGCAAAAATTCAAGGAATATCTTAAAGATTTGAGGTGTTGTTGTGGCATAAAACTCTAATTTATTATTTATTATTTAGTTTAAGAGGACTAATTAGTTTACTAAAAATTCGAGCTAAGGTCAATTTGGATCTTCGATTATTTCACTATTTAAGTTGTAAAATTGATGAGTTAAATACTTTTGATCACTACTATTTTCTCAAAATTCTTGTTTATATTCTCATGCTTTTTTACATGTTTTTTTTAGTATTAAAAAAAGAATTTAAACCCAGTATATATGACCCCCTTGTGATAGGAATAGATATACAAATCATACACTGTATATGAAATCTCGATAGCTTTAGTGTTAAAAGAATCTTTAAGAAGTAAGACACCTATCAATGGGTTTTATAATTAATTCCAATTTTTAATAAGAATTTATGTTTCTGATGATTTTTTTTTCAAACTCATTGCATAAACACGAAAAAGTTTTTATTCTCATAGATGGCGTCTTAAAATCATGAATATTTTCAATTTATTGATAAGTGATAGATTGATTGTGTTGACCAAAGTGACTGAAAGTTCAGAAAAAAGAATCTCCGATTCAAAACTTTTTAGTTTTATTAAACTATTTCTGCTTATTTTCATTTTCAAAATTACAATAAAAATAGAAGAGTGTCTAAAACAAATTTGTAAAAAAAACTCAAATAATCTGAGGTTTTTTAAATTAAAGCTTTATATAACTAAAGTTTTTAGTTTTTTTAAAACGAATAAAATTCTTCGATACAACTAATCAATTAAAAAAAACAAAGTTTGAAAAGAAGCAAATACATTAGTTCTTGTTCATATTTACCGTCAATGGCATTTTGTATCTTTCTTTTTTTTTGGCTGTCATTGCAACAATTTTTTTTTATTGTTCAGTATTTCAAACTGATGAACTCAAACGAGAGCGTTTGAAACTCAACTCTTTGTTTCATGGTTTCAATAACTATGAAGATGACGGTGATGATGAAGGTGTGCCAAATTTTCATTTTGGTGTCAGAGTGTTTTGGGTTTTTTTTTTCTTTTCGATTGCAGCAACAAAAAAAAAGTTCATTCATTTATTTTAAGCTTTTTTTTTACGTGGGCCCATGCCGTGATTCTGACAAGTTCGATATGTTTCGTTCAACGGAAGTTTTTCTTCAGTTTTACTCTCCTTCTCTGTGAGACTTTTTTTTTTGTTCACTTTCATTGCGATCCGTCATACTAACAAAGGTTAAAGCTGTGAAAAATAATGGCACTGTCACCTAGGATAATTGCTGCGAGCTGTTAAAATCCAACACGTTAGAAAAAAAAAAATTGTTCAATCTTTCTAGATATTCAGTGCACGCATCGGAGACATTGATCCGTAGGCGAATTTGCAAAAACCTAAATTTGAAACCTAGAGAGGAGAGAAGAAAAACGATCGTTCTCTCATAATCAATAAAACAGTGGACAGCGAGAAATGAAATGTCACTAAATCAAGTGAATGTAGACGAAAAAACGGCGAAAACTTCACACCACTGACACTATCAGAGGTTTGTTTTTCTGACAGAATGTGATCACAGATTTCTGGGTTTTGATCGAGAAAAAAAAATAACCTGACTTCAAATAAAATAAAGAGAAAGGTATAAAAAAAAAAACTCTATAAAAATGCTAGCTGACAAAATCAGAGCAAGCAGTTAATTATGTACCGCATTGTAAAAAAAATTTGTGCTGTTAAGTAAGCTATGTGTGTACTTTAGTGCTTGTGCTTCTTGAATTCATTGAAAGCCATTGAAAGAAACAAAACAACAAAGCAAAAAAAAAAACTTTCTTTTTGAAAACTCATCGTCTCAAAAACTGTTGAGTGCAAGAAAATTTGAATGCTTTGATGGCAGAGAGAACTTGCATTTCTTCATACTAGGGTTTGTTTGAAACGAAAATGTTCAGTAGCAATTGTGAGATATGGGAGTGTGATTGAGATTAAGTGCCGGATAAAAGTTCCCATGTTGTGCTTGTGCATGTAAATGTATTACTGCTTTTTTTTTTTGTTTTGGCAAGGCTTGCTTGGCTTCTTTGGCCCATGGGGACAAATAAACTGGCCGGTCAAAAATAAAAATAGAAAAAAACGATCTCGGTTGGGGGCCATGAGCTTGACAAAAGAATGAAAATGAACGAGAGAATTCCAAAACCGCAGTATGTTTTTGTGCAATATTTTGCACACCTGGACTAGAAGGTTCAATATAATGTATGGGTTTACGACATTATAACCGTTCGACATAGAAAGGCCGCTTGTTACTGTCACATTAATGCTATGTGATCAGTGGTCAATAAAAATGATTCATCACTAGGATTTTTTTTTTGCATTTGTGTTGGCTTCGCAATGATATAAATTGGTTCGAAACTTTTTTCTTTACATCTTTTGAATTTTAATCAAATTTTAAAATATTTTTTCTAAAATTATAAAGCTATCTAACGAAAGTTTGAAGTAATGTTTGAGCCTTATTCATTTTTTTTTTAATCTCGGAAGAAATTTTAATTAAAAGATCTTTTTGTCAAACTGATTTTTTTTTTGAAAGTTCAATAAAAAGCTTTTGTAATGCAAAAAATAAAAACTAAACTTGTTTTATTAATTAGAAAACAACCTAAAAGAAACTTTATAAAATCAAAGTTACCGTTATTTATAAATAATGTTGAGATTTTGAAAAAAAATGTTTATAATTTAAACTGCATTGTATCATCCATAAAAAAATTAAACACATCAAATGTAGTTTGTTCACTCCTGACCTTTATAGGCAGCAGTATAAATTGCTAAAGCATTGGTGTAATTTTTGTTTTGTTTTAACCAACTTTAATCGCATTTAGCACACGTAGAGAAACAAGTTAATGGCTTTTTTTTCCATAATCTTTAAACGAAAAATCAATTCTTTTTAAGCATCTTATCAAGAGTAACAGCGGGAGTTGTTAGTTGGCCAATCGTAATCTGCCAAAATAAAGTGAAAATTGAGAAGAAATTCGAGAAAAAAAACTTTTTGTTTACACCAACTATGCTTGGGACAAATGGCAATTAGTATAAGCCTATATAATATTTTTCCTGCTAATTGAATGCCAATGAAACAGTGTAGAGCAAACTCAAAAATCTCAAACAAAAATATTTTCAGTGAGATTCAAATGAAAAAACTCAGCGTTTGTTTTTTTTTAAATTTTACAATTAGCTAATTGACATTACGAGCTTTAGTCATTAGTATTATTGTTTTATTACATTACAATCAATGCGTAAAGAAATGGTGAGAAAAGTGTAAGCTTATTTGGAATTGTTAATGGTCGCTCATTTTCTGCTTGGAACATGATTTTTGTGTGTATGCATGCGTGCGTCTGTCGTTTAAAATATTAAACTTTCCAAATAAAAACAATGTAAACAACATGTAATCAAAGAGTTTAAAGCTGGTGAACTGTTTCTATTGATTTAAGAAAATAGTGTATTCTTCTTATCAAGTGTATTACTACTTAATTGTAATTATGTTAAATATACATTGTATTGATTGCAGCAACAATTTTACCAAATCTCAAGTTTCTGTCATTTTTTTTTCTTGTCAAAACTGTATTTCCAACTAGCCCTTGAGTTTCCAATATAAATTTTTTCAATTTTGTTGCTGAAATTTCTAGATCTAATAAAATATTTATGCCTTAAAACTTTTTTAAGCTTGTCAAGTTTAGTGGTTCTTATCAAAGACTCTCAGCTATTTTATACCTTATTGTGGAAGAATAATGTACAATCTAGACTCGTTTTATTTTTTGTTAATTTTTTTAAATTATGAAATCTATTTCAAAACTTTTTTTTTAGTTTTCAACAGAATATTAAGTTTCGCAAAAGTTTCATAGAAAAGATGCTTTAATGTTTTGAACTCGCTTTAGTGTTCAATAACTAATTGTCAATACCAAAGAAAATAATAGAGTTTAACAAGTCTGAACTTCAGATTACTGTGGTGAAATGAAAGTATAATAAAAAAATTACAAAGTTTTTCTTTTTGATAGCCATTAGCTATTATGCAAACAATTCAGAAGAAAACAATTATTTAAAAAAATGAGAATATTTATTTTCCATTCTGAGTGATTTTTTTTTTAAATTCTAATTTATTAACTCTTTAGCGCCTGTTAATAAAAAATTTAGTAATTAATAATAGGGGTTTCAATTTAGACTTTTTTTTAAATTTAAATTTTGGCAAGTAAAACTTTTTGTTATAACACGCTAAACTTAAAAATCATCCCATATTTTGTTTTAATGCACAATTAATTTTATTTTTAAAATGGTAACTAAGATGAATTGTTGTTTTAAAATGCATCAACTGGTCAATTTAAGAATATTAGTTTCACTTTTTAGTGTGTTATGAAAAATTTCCAAAAAAATAATATCTGTTTAAATTATTCAAGCTCGAAATAATAAATTAATATAAGCATAGTTCTATAAATTTTTTGCGAATAAATTAGATTTAAAACTATTGAATTATTTGATTTTTGGTATCGACCAAAATCAGTCAATGATCACCTATTAATAATAAATGCAATTTTTTTTTCTTTGTTTAATAAGCTGTTTCAAAAACAAAAATATTTTCATTCATTGTTCGAAGAACCTTGTTGCTTTATTTGTGGTTGAATTTTTTTTTTATTACAATACTTTCGAAAAACTTTTCTTTTTGTTTTCACCCTCACTAAGCCAGAAAATTCTATTATGCTAACTTGATATTAAATTTTTTTTTTCGAATCTCTATCAATGAAAAAAATTTACTTTTGAAAGTTAATCAAGCTTTTTCATATTATTTTTTTTTATTGATGGTTTGATGACTTTAGGTAATACTTGATCACTTCAATGCAGAGCATGTTTGATCTTCGATCGATGAACTGTTGTTGTTGTTTGCTTTTTTGTTTCGAACTTCAAATTATTATTGAAACGCATCATAAGAGTTGGTTGTTGGGTAGCAGTGATGGTGTCATCAATCATGATTACATTGCACGACCAAGTTTTCGCATCTTTTACTTTTAAATTTGAAATTTTTTCCTAAGATGTTTTGAACAATAAATAATAATATAAAAAAATGAATTTTAATCGTCATCAAGAAGAAAATTTATTAACTATGGTTGTGATCGTTGAAAGAACCTGATTTTTTCTATTTGAAAAACTTGTTTTAAAAATTCTGCTTTCAATAATATTGTGTTTTCTTCTAGTTTGAATGTTTTAAAAACCATTATTTTTTTGAAGTTTTATTGAAAACTATGGAGTTTTCTTTTTATTTTGTGACAATTAGTGTTGTGATAGTAGAAAAATTTAGATTAAATAGCCTAGATTTTAGATGAATTCTTCTATTTTATAATTAATAGATAATTTCAAAAATTTTCAACTTGAAACGCATGGGATCGTTACTAAATGCGTCAATATACGAAGAATACATACATTAAACTGAGAAACAGTTCACATACTATCATTGAATAATGATGGCCCATAATTTTAGCCAAATATTTACAATCGATCAATTGTATAGTTTTGCCATCAGCTGCCAATTTTTTTTTTTTGCTGATATTTATTTGCTTCTGTTATTTTTTTTTCAGAAAAAACCTTTTATTTTCGTGTCAATTCATCAAAACATACACACACATTCACAACATATTAAAGAACATTAAGTATAGAATCTGTAATTCTTTTCCGAAAGCTTGATACAAACTATGTTTGATAATAATGATAATGATCAAACCAAAGTAAAAAAAAAAAAAAATAATTGAAAACGTTTTTCGACGGATGCTTATATATTGATTAGAAATATATTAGAATTATATTGAACTGACATTTGTATTTACAAATAATAATAAACATGATTTATAAGATAATGATGACGGATTAGATAATTTTTTTTTTGAGAATTTGATAAATATTGAAGAAAAATAGATCAAATAAAAACACCGATCAAGTTTTAAAAAAAAAACATTACACTTAATTCAAATAACTTGCAACTAGATTTTTACAGAAAAAAAAGTAAATTACTTCAAAGTGATGGCTTTCAATTAATTTTCAATTTATCAAAATTTATTTGATACGAAACAATAAAATTTCAGTCAAAACCAATGTAAAGTTTTTTATTATTTAAAGTTTTTCTTCTCTTTTAAAAATCAAAAATTTTTTTCCAAAACATAAGCAATTTGAAAAAGCAAAGATTGTAATTTTTGGATTTCGTGCTTTTAAAGTTTTTCTTTTTTCTCAGTAAAAATAACAATAAAATCATTTTCAGTGTTTTGGGCGTCTCATTGACAAAGATATTAAATTAAATCGATAAAATGATTAAAACTTAATGTTTGAGCAAAAAAATTCTCAAATTCTTCAAAAACAAGCTCAATTTTTTTTGATAAAAAAAAATAAACTTGAAGATTCTTTTCAGAATTAAGAACAGATTTACATGTCAATGACAAGTATATAGCCTAAAAAAGTGAATAAATACTATTCTCAGCAGATAAATAGTTTCTTTTTTTTCAACTGAAATGTTTTATTTTTATTTTAATTATTATGTTAATAACAAATAGACGAATTTTTTTTTGCTTTTTTTCTTTTGTTATTATCCAAAGTTTTATTTTTGTCAATGGTTGAGCCAAATTCAATTTTGATGAAATCGTACAGAGAATCAATTGGTTTTTATTACATAAGATGTTGACACACATGTGTGTTTGTTTATTGTTGGAATCGGAACTCTTGAAAAAAAAAAAAAAATGTTGACGACATCAATACGGAATTTGAACGGCTGATTAAGCTCAATAAAGATCCACAAACACACATGCATAAGCTTTCAACAAAATAATCTAAAAGTATTATGAAGACAAACCATAATATTGTGGTAAAACTTTTTTTAGGCTCGAACTTCATGAAACATCTGGACTTGTCTAATATAAATTGAATTAACTTATTCAAAAAAAAAAAAAACTTGCACAAATACACACTTACCTTCATTATCATAATCTCATCAAAATGCAATTATTGAAAAACGTCTCTATTTTTTTTTATTTCAAAGCTTGAAACTTCAATTTTTAAGTTTCTATTTTTTTCGATTGATATTAATAAAAATGTATTGATAATTTTTTCCTAAATTAACTGCAGCGATTGTAGAATGATGATTTCCTGAAAAAATTATATTTTTAAATTTCAATCAATTAAATTTATTGTATTTTGTACAAGTATTTTTTAAAATTTTGGTTCAAAAACTGTTAAATTTATGATTAAACTTAAAGGAGTAAGTTGAAATTAAGTGGTTGATCATTTAAAATTGAATTTTATAAATTTCTTGACGCGATAAATTCAATAACAGCTTTATTCTTGTCAATGCTCTAAATCTTTTTTGTGTAAAATTAAAAATTTTCAAAAAACTATTAGAAACAATAATCCAATTAAAAACAGAAAATTTTTTCAAAATAATAATTTATTTAAACTAGTGGCTCCCAAACCTAGATCCGGTCTTAGATATTGATTCAAGCCATAGAAGAATAATTGGGGGTATATTTGTTCGATCTGATGCAAAAAAAAAGTTGGAGAGTACTGAAAATTAAAAAAATTAATTTTTAAACTAAAGTTGTAGTAATAATGGTTTTAATGATTGAATTGAGTTAATATACAAAATGAAAGTGATAATATTTAGGGTCTACCTAACACTAAAAAAAAATTTTCAGATTATTTTAATTTTGAAAAATTTAAATAAAATAATTGGTTATATTGTTTCACTTTGAAAATACTTTTTTTTCTGTTTATTCGATTTTAGAATATCCCGGCTAGAATTGATTCATTTTTATAGCATGTTTACCATGAAAAAAATCAAAATCCATCAACGAGCGTGCCGAATCATGAGCGAGTCGGGTACTTTTACGTTGAAAGAATTTTCACTATCATTTTACCATAACTTTTGATTGTGTGTCTACCAGAATCAGAGCGTCGATAACTTTTAAAAGAGAATTTTTTTTAATTAGTTTTAAAAAAACGTGCTAATGTGTTCAAATTGCCAGTAAGGCCATGGCTGTGGTTGTGTAAGACCTTTTTTCATTTCAATTTTTTTTTTTTTTACTATTCACTTAAGGTTTTTGAAACCTAAAATGTAATAGTTGTTTTGTCGTGATTGACGTTATCGTCATTGTCACTTCACTATCAATAATCTTTGGAACGAAAAACAAAATCTGAACAACTGGAAAAACATTGAAACAAAACATGAACGAAAAAAACTAATTCGATGAATTTCAAGACCCCATATAATGATCCTGGTTTTTTTTGGGGTTGCTGTTGTTTTCGTTGATAGAATCATTCCCATCATGAATGTCGTACTTGATTTTTTTATATGTTTTTTGATTGAAAATATTTTTTTCGGAATCTGATGAACGATGATTATGGTTGGTTGTTTGTTCATACACAACTTTTGACATTAGTTCATCTTGTCTCCTGTTTTTGTCTCTACGCTATTTATTTTTTCATAACTGAAAAACGATTTATGGCTGTCGTGGTGGCTTTTATGATGATGATGGCAGTGGCGGCGGCAGTGGTGGTTGAAAATCATGCTTGTTATCTTTTACAGCGGTAGTTACGGTCCTCTCTTTTTCCTTTGTGTTCCTTGTTATTTTCATTTGTAAATTTTTATGTTTTTGATAAGTGAAGATACCACAAATAAATTAATGAATGACGATGACGAAAAACTAGAAAAAAATTGTAAAAACTAGCCAATGATGTGTTTGGGCCTGTCATCACCATTATATTAGAAAAAATCTGGTGCTTTGTGTGCGTTTTTTTCTAAAAGTTCTCTCTCTCTCTCTCTCTCTCTCTCTCTCTCTCTCTCTCTCTCTCTCTCTCTCTCTCTCTCTCTCTCTCTCTCTCTCTCTCTTTCTCTCTGAAGGCGAAGATCAGTGTCATCGCAAGTTTTCTTAGTCGAAGGCGACAGGCTGATTAATTTGCTCTCGTTGATCGTGTTTTTTTGGTTTATTTTCTACGATTTCACCATGAAAAGTGGCTGCTTGACATGTCACGCTGATAATAAGAAACGACGATACACTGCTTTTGTAGAACAAATGATGTTTTGTTGAATGACAGACAAGATGAATCTAATGAAAAAATGAAATAAAAATCAAATTCTCTCTATTAAATTTTTATACGGTCAAAACTTTTATTATAACAGAATTTCAGTTGATTTCTCAAATGTTAAATTCAATTAATTCTGAAAAATTGAAAATAATTTGTCTGGTATTCACTATAAATATAAGTGTTTTTAAAAATTGATTTAAAATAAGCTAAATAATTAGGTAACTAAGCAATTTATAATTATAACCTGCATTTATTTACATTAAAATGACTAATAAAAGTAAGAGAATAGATAAAAAACCAAGACATAGTTTTCAAACTTTTAGAATAACATCATTATCAAAACTATTAAAAAGCTTACTATTCTAACAAGGGAAGTTAGTCTTAGTAACTTCATCTAACGGTAAAACTTTGAAAAACGAACTAAATGTTGTAAGAGTATTTTAAAAAAGCGTGTAAGAGCTCTCTAAGAATGTAAGCAAAATAATAATTTTTGTACAAAGAATACGAAAAGTTCTTCATAACTTCGACATAAAATAATTAATTATTGATAATAAACTTGATTCTGTTTTTTTTGCTCATTTGAGAATCAATTAATTCATCGATGTTTCAAAAAAATACAGTTTACATTATTGATCATCAATATAAAGATGGTTACTTTATTTATCTTACTTTAATTTTTAATAATTTTTTTGAGTTGTTAAATATATATTTAAAACAGTTTTTTTCTATGCTTATTCTCTTACAAGTTCACAAAAACATTTATCACAAAATAATGCTAAAACGGTGTTACAATTTTTTAAATTGAAAATTTTCAAGAGTTACTGAAAACTGAAATCAAACATACAAACAATAATCTGAAAAACGGGTTCAAATGAAAATTTTAACGCGATAGAAAATTAGAGAAATTGATTGATAGAACCGCACAAACTCACAGTCGTTTGTTGTTTTTATATCTCATTACTCTTACTGCCGCAATACCACAAGCGATTATTTGTTTGAGCTCGATCCCAATCGTAGTTGAGCCCTCAAAATGTATTGAAAAGCTTTGAAAAAGCTGTTTTATGATTTTTGTTTATGCGTTTGTGTCGTATTTATTTAGTAGAAAAAAAACTAATAAAAATAACAATTTTAAATTGATTTTTATTCGGTTTTTTTTACTGAATCAAAAAAAAGAGTTTTTTTTAAATTATTCTCAGCTTAAATTTATTCTATTCTAAACAAAAAATTTTGAAGTCTACAAGGTTTAAAAAAAACAACAACTAAAATTAATTATCTACGTTAATATACCGATTGTTGTTTTTCCTACGTTAGAAAGTTTTTTTCACTTGAAAATATTAAAAAAATTCTATTTTATAAGCTATTGCCATTGTTGTAGGATCGAGAGCCTTAGATAGCAAAAATTCATTTATTTTAAGAGAGAAAAATGAATGTAATGCAGGGTGTTTTTTGAAAGTAGAATGGTGTTGATGATGAGGATCATCATCATCATCGTTTTTTAATGATTTATATTAATAACGCTATAATAATGATGGAAAAAATATATATAACGTTCAAAGAATTATTGAGGTAGATTTTTTCATTCACTCATTCATTGCCATGTTCATCATCTTCTTACAGTCTTCGTTTTCTTCTTTTTGTGTTCATTGAAATGAATAATCGCTTTATTATTATTATCACAGCTCTTATTATATTATATGAGCCCAATATCATCATCAACAACGGCGAAAAAATTTTACATTTTTATAAGAAAGAAATTTCTTTGTAAATATGCGCATAGATTCTATTTATGAAATATTATTACTATAAAAAAATAGTCTATTACTATTAAAATAATACGATCCAAACCTTGAACCAAAATTGAATAAAAAAAGAAAATATTGAGATTTTTTTTTATTCTATTATTATTATTAATTATAAATTAACCCTCCATTTGGGTTGAGCCTCAAAATAAATGATACGAATACTAGAAAGAAAAACTGACAAAAAAAATTATCAAGCGAATTATGAAAAAAACAAAATTGTAAATCGAAGGCATTTTTGGCATAGTTGGCTCTGCGTTGCGTGCTCAAACAAATTCAAATTCAATCATATGTAAAAAAAAATAAACCTCATCGACCACAAAACGAGAAATTTATCTTTTTTTTTTCTTTACAAACTAAGTACTTTTTTGGATATCAGGAGAAAGCGTTCCTAAAATCCTAAGCTTCGTGAATGAAAAACTAATTTGAAACAGTTTTTTAGATATTTTAAATCTCGAAAACAGCTTTAGATTCTGGGATCTAGAAAATTCTTTTAATTGGTGGTAAGAGTGGTTCGAAATATAACAGCTATAACTTATAATTGAAAAAACTTGACAATTCAAATAAATTTTTTTCTTTTGGTTTTTTCTTGTGGAATCAACCACATTCCACAAACTTGACGCTAAGATGACGTTCATATTATTTTCATTATATTTTTTTGAAAATTCATGTTTCAAATAATGCCAGTTGATTTTGGTATAATGTTTTTTTTTTTGCTTTGCGAGAATTAATTGGTAATACGGCATTGCCTTTTATAAGAGAATAGTGTTTTTTTTTGCTGTTGATGTTGTTGAACAATTTTGAATTCATAGCTCACGCTTCATAATTTAATGTTGGTTCTGTATGGTTTGATATGGTTGTTTTCTTTCTTTTTTTAAGTGTTTATAAACATTTTTTTCATTCCAGTTTCTGGAATGTGTAGTTTTTTACAAATAAAATTTAATTTTCAGAAAAAATATGAAATAAAAAATATAAAAGTTAAAAAAGCTTTTCAGTAACATGAGAATAATGGTGTGATGATGCACTTCAAATGGAATGTGGCTTTCATAACGTCATTAACGTCAATTCTCATAGAATAGAGGTTTTTTATTTTTTTTTAAGAACATACATTTTTTCGGCATATTTATAATATATATTAAATTAATAAACACCCCTCCCGATGCGTGTGTTTATATTTTGAAGTTTGAAGTTGTTGTTATTCAATAATGATGATGGTGATAATTTGGAATGAAAACTATCAATCTAATATTTGATAGTTGGCAGCATCGAAAGCATCCTTGATCATCATTATCCTGATCTTCAAAAAACAGTGGACATTAATAATTTCGAATTGAATTTGTTTTTCTTTTACTTTTTATTTGTTTGCTTGAAAATTATTATTGTCAAATTTTTATAAATCGCATCAGAATCTTACTCAATTAAGAATATGAAATAATAATGTTTAATATTAAATAGTATTTATTATATATATTTTTTCACTTTCTGATAGTATTTTTCGATCATTCATTAATTATAATGACTATTTATTTTAATAATTATCAAATGAAATTAAAAACAAATATAGTTTTTAGTTTTCAAAAGTAAAAACAGAATTTATTCAATAAAAAAACTGATGGAAACTCAAACTAATTTTTTTTAATTTTTAACAATAAATTAAATAGATTTGGGTTAGAGAAAAAAACAAGTCAATATATTTTTATTTGAAATTATCTTGCTTAAAAAATCTTTGAATGCCAGTTGTTGTTTTAAAAGTGTTGAAAAGAATATGCAAATTCAAATTTCTAAATACACAAAACTTTGAGTACAAAATTTTTGTCGAAAGAAAAAATATGAATAATTTGCCTAGAAAAATATAAGTTTGATAAAACTGAACATGCTTTAAGGTAAGTCATTGTGTATTTTTATCGTAATTTTTTCTTAGTTGATGGATCGTTGTTTTTTTGTCTGTTTCTCAACCAAAAAAAAAATCTTGAAAACGTGTATTCACTGAATAAACAATTTTAATTACAGAAAACTCTCCACAATTCGCTTGCTTCAAGTTCTTATCTCGGAGGAAAGCTTGCATATTTAAACGTCACCTCTATTTTTACGAAAATAAATTTAATTTTTCAAATTTTTAAAAAAATTGATTTTAAGCATAAAAAACTGACAATTTGTTTGCTTCTTTAATAAAATTAAATTTAGATTTTTTTTAAACCAAATTTATTATCTAAAAATAATTTTTAAAAATCAAAATTCCGCTTCATTGACTTTTTAACAAAAATTCTGTATAATAGCCAATGGATTTGTTGAAAAAAACTATCATTTATTTAAAATCTATAACCCTTGCTTAGTATCCAACCCATTTTTGAAACTTTTGGGTTTTTTCTAAAAACTTTTTACACTTCTTATGAATAAAAAGCAAGCAATTGATTATTCAAGCTCGTGTCTTGAGATGGATTTTTTTTTCAAAGTTTATACTTTTTCGAACAGTTTGTATGAATATAGTGGCTGATGAAATAGGATAGTTCGCTGTATCTGAAAAATGAATTGATGAAACAATCAAAAATATTTTAATTTCTACTTCTTTTTCTTTCATAGAATTTTTCTTATAAAAATATTTCAATTTACATGATTGAATAAATTCTCTCTGTTTTTGTAGTTTTATTGTGATAGTATTTTATTTTTTTATTCTTATTTTAAATCAAAGATTAAAGACTTAATTTTTTGCATCCAAGCGAAACTTTGTTTTGGTGACAATGATGGTAAGAACGACGACGACTACTATACTATGAAAAAGATGATGATGTTTAGGGAAAGTTGACTTAATGACACGTGTCACCCGATTATTTTATCAATAAGCCTATTAACTAGGCTCGTGTTTACGTCTATGTATGTTTGTATGGATGTGTAGATGACATTGCAATGTCAGTTGTATGCCAAGTCAGAATTTAGTTTTGGTTGTAATAATGTGTGTTGGTGTTGATGATTGAACTGATGATGATGACGAGCCAACCAAACATTTTTTGGCACATCATTCGGAAAAATAGCATAACCATTAACATCATCATTGCCACACACACATACTATGCACATAAAAATTCACCGACCAAGTGAGCCGGTCTCTTATTATCTCTTTGAGTCAATCTTTCTGCTTTAACACATCATTAACGGCCTTTGGTTTTTATTTTTTCGACATTAATACACAAACAAGGCGAAATCAACAACAGTTAATTATTTAGCTAGTGTTGTTAGTTGCATGTCCCATCACCAATGCACACATTATAACGACATCAAATGGATTTTTTAACACATTGACGACCACACGCAAAACAATTTTTATACACAAGGTTTTGTTTTATTGATTTCTACAAAACAACTTTTTTCTCTATTTTTTGAAACAAATTAAGTTTTGAATTTTGGAATATACTTTGTAACAAAATTTTTGTGTCGTTTTATGATATGGTTGTTTTATTGATTTTATATTTGTTCATAAACTGTTATAAAAATCCAAAAATAATATCGTTTTTCACGTTTAAAATTTTTACATTAAATGTAAACTAATTTTCTAATTTTGAAGTTTCATCTATTTTATAATTTTTTTTATTACCAGCAACAATTTGATTGAAACTTATCCTTTTTCAAAATTTATTTGAGTTTAATGTAACATATCTGTATGAAAAAATCATAGACATGTAAAAAATTATTTTTTAATCATTCTAATATTATATGTATAATTTTTTGAATTTTTAAATACATGAACATTATATTAAAATTTAATCATTAAATTAAATAACGTAAATTTAACAAAATTTTTTTTATATAAATAAATAATTTAATAACTTCTATTTCAGCTTTAAAAACAACAGATTAAAATAAATTAATAAAAAAACAATAATTACAAAAATTTCAAACAATTAGAAACATTTTTTTTTAAAGAAAAGTTTGATAAAATTAGAAGTTTTTATATCGCTCATTTAGAAAAATCATCATTATTTTTTTCATTAAAACACATTTAAATTTTGAAAATACTAAACGCATCAATGATATTTTAAAGTAAAAGACTTGAAAAAAGTGTATAATGTAAAAGTCTTGAAAAATGAATTTATTTTACATTTTTAAAAACAAAAATTCAAATATTATATATTCAATATTTACAAAGAAAAAGTGTATTATTGCAAATAGTATTTTCAAATAGTTTTGAACACGCTGAAATTTGAACAAGAGAACACAAACTCACAAAGATTAAATGGTGGTGTTTAGAATTGTGTTAAAAAACAATTGTAGAACATTGGATGAAGTTTCATATTTTGTTATAAAATTTTAATCTGAAATTTTATGTAAAATACTTGAAAATATATTACTTGAATCTAATCTAATCAAAGCGAAACAAAATTTTTTGCATTAATGGCAAAAAGTAAAGAGATTTGTTAAAAAAAAAATCTAAAAACCTCAATGTCATAGAAAGACATTGATTTTGTTTTTTTATGAATGCCAAACGGAAACAGAGGTGCATTATTTTCGCGAGTCAAAAAAAAAGGAAGAATAGAACGCTGTGATACACATTTATAACAACATTGTTAACATTATCATTGGCTAAACTAGCATTTTGTTCAAAATATTAATATATTGACAATGCCATTGGATTTTTTAAAAATAAAAATCTCTCTTTGCATTTTTTTTTTTGTCATTCATTATTTGTTTTCATATTCAAGTTGGAGTTTTCTTTCGTTTTTAATTTATCAAATCAAAACCTATCACTTGAAATTTTAAAATAAAAAATAATTATTTATTTGAAAAACGAATGGCGATAAAAAAAATACTCTTAAATTTTTTAAATTAAATTTAACTTCGAGCTAAAACAAAATTAATAGAACTTAATCAAAAAAACAAAAATGAATGATGAGACAAGACATCATCCTCAGATTTAACTTTTACTAACCAAATGAAAAAGATTTTTGCAATCAGCATAACAAGTATGAAAACTAAATTGTAACCAAAATTTAAAATATTTTCTCATACACACAGCAAAGCACGTACACACACACATTCTTGATTTGACAAAATATTAAATTTGGCTGTTTTCCTCTTGAATTGTTTATTAAGTTTGTTACAAAAAAAAGAAAAATTAAAAAAACAGAAATTTACTTTATCATTTTTAACGAAAAAAAAAAAATAATAATAATAAAATTATCAAGCAAGCAAAAACATATTGCTTATATTCGAGAGAACAAAAGACTCGAAAGAATGAAAGAACGAGTACTAACTATAGAGAAAAAAAAGTAAAGAAGCATCAACGGAAAATGAAGCGGTGAAGCGCGCAAAAAGTGAATAGGCTAAAAAGTGTCCAGGAAATGCCAGTAATTATTGTTGCAGCAGCAACAACAACAAAGCACAGTGGTTTCCAAGTACAACAGCAAAAAAAAAAAATAAAAATTTCCGAGACCCAAGAAAAGTAAAATATAAAAAAAATCTAATGTAATAGAGATTCAGAGCAAATATTGAATTGATGATAATGATGCTGCGTAATGATGCAAGGCTTCTGTTACGCTGCTACTGCTGCTGCCCAACTCATCATGCTATGCATATTGAATTTGAGTAACAAAAAGTAATAATAATATTAATAAAAACTTGTAAAAACGAAAATAAAATAAAACTAAATTAGGACGACAACAAGATATATATAATATATATCTACTATGGTTGTCACCGCAAATACTTATGAGAGATGAAGAATATGACGACCAAGTCAACTGATGCAATCAAACCAGCTAAACACACACACACACAGTTCTTCCTACTCTTCTTCACAAATCTATTTTAGCCTGATTACAAAAAATAGAATAAGTGACGCCGCGTACTGGGCGCGGTTAGTATTTACAATTTTTTACAGTTTAAAATATTTCATTTATTCACAGCACGACGGTGATAAAACGACAACGACCGCATAAAAAAACTAAAAACATAATGCAATGACAGTTTATATTTAGTCAAATGGTTTTTAAATAAATGTATAAGTGTGTGTGTGTGTTCTGATTTGTCAATTTTGGATAATTTTGTTCTATGGCCATTTTGTAAGATAGAAACAGCGACTTGAACTTTACCAAAATATTCAGTTTTTTTTAATTAAATTAATTTGTCCATAACATGAAATTGTAGGATACAACTAGTGATTATTTTGATCAGTGCATGTTTTTCTTATTAAAATTCGAATCTTTAATTTTCAAAAACTTAAAATTTGAAAAAGTGCTATCAGTTTTTTTGTTAAACGATTACAAATAAACTGAAAAAATGAAAAAAAATTTTAAGTAGTTTTTCCGAATAATCATCTTAAGACTTTAACATAAAAGCAATACTCATTCAATTTGATGTCATTTTTAAAGCTATTTAAATTTTCTACACGTTCCTGTATTCTTGAACACACATTGAAACGATAAAACCAAGATTTGTTGTTGCTAAGAATTGCTGAAACAAAGTTTGACTGAGTTGGACTGCTTAAGAATTCAGTTTATTATGTTGAAGTTTATTAATTTAGATAAAAGCATCGGTCCGTGAGAAGCTAAATCAAACTGTTTTTGCACTGTTTTAATAATATTATTGGAAAAAATACTAAAAAAGATTGTTAACATTCACACGCTAAAACAGCCGTAGTCTTTCATGTTTTGTCAAGCTTCATCAATTTCTGTGTTCGCTTATGGCGTTGAACTGCGAAAGCATCTCTCGTTGAAGTTGATAAAATTAATCCGATGCCATATTCCCAAATGTCAAAAGCGGATTATATTTTAATTGAATGCACTGAATCCGAATTACGTAGCAGTATGGCACGATGCAATAGTCTCACAATCGCAACTGAACGCACGCTTGTGTTGAAGCTTATTTAATTAAGTCTTCTTTAAATTATTCTGAGATTCTTTCACAATTCATTCATTGCAATTTTTCAATTAGAACCGTGCAGAAAGCGGTAGAAAAAATAATGAAAAAAATACGAAAAAACTAAAAAAGCACGAAATTTAGTAGTCGATAAGTTTCAAATACTTCAACTAAATTTTTTGTGCTATATAATTTTCATATATTTTTTAATCAACTTTCTACCAAATTTATATTCAAATTTCTTAAATGAATAAATTTGCTCATATTTTTCTTTTTTGAACTCCAGTTAAAACATTGCTTCATTGAATTATTTTGAAATTTCTTTATGATTTTCTATTTAAAAAATCGAACATTTGATCATATAAATTATTATGATTAATTATAGTTAACAAGTTGAAATATTTCTTCTTGAATGTATTTAAAAGTTGAAAAAAGCTTGAATCGATTTATCAAAATTTTAAAACGAATTAATAATTAGAAAAAAAATAATTTATTTGATTTATGATAATTTCAAAAAAAAAAAAAAATTCATTTTGATATTTATTTTTCGGAAATAGAACATGATTTACTGTTTTTTTTTTTAAAAATATAAGAGGTTTATTGATTTGATAACAATTAATTTTTCGGGGTTTGCAACTTTTCAATTTTTTAGCATCATAAATATGTTGTTTTTTATCACTTTAGGCAGTAAGAGTGTGTTCGACTAGTTATCTAGATATTCGTTTTTTTGTTTAAAAAAACTTTAAACAAGTAATGGTTTTTCTCAGCTATCTCGATAGTTGAAAACCCATGAGATTAAACTCTTGATAGAGTTGAAAATAAATAAATGTGTTGCTGAATAGAGTTGTTGAAAAGAGAAATTAGAACCTTTTTTATAAAAAAATTAACTTGGCTGTGGTTTTGTTTGTCGAACAAGTCTAACACAATGTTTAATTTGGGTAAAATTTACATTAGTAAGTTAAGCAAAAAGCATCTTATAGCAACAGAATTGTTAGCACTAAAAGTTATCAAAAACCGAATTTTAAAAAAACAAACGTTTAAAATATTGTTGTTGCAACAATCATGTGGAAACATTATAATATATTATAAATGATGATTTGTTGTTTATAATGAAAATAAGGAAATACTAACAAAGTTAAATTTATAATATAAACTAATGCTCACTATGAATCATATACTGAGATTTAATTAATTGAGATTTAATATTTAATAAATAGCATGATTTATTAGATCACAAATTTATATACTAAAAAATGAAAAATTATTATTACCCTAAACAGACGAAAATTGTTTTGGATAGCAATCGATATTAATGGTATTAATTTGTTATTGAAAAACTAAAAAACGATTTCAAATAAAATGGGTTTAAAAGTGCAAATAACAGGTAGTGTTCCAAAAACTTTATTATTTCTTCTCGAAAAATACGCAAGAAGAATGAAGACAAAAAAAACTTGAAAATATTTTTGAAAACATCACAGTTTTAGTTTGTTGTAATAAACCAGAATATTATTTAATCAACAATCTTGTTGGTGGAATCTTTTCTTCGGTGTTGGATTTATTATTGATTATTTTTAATTTTGACTATTAAATAATTGTGTGTTTTGTTTTTTGAAAAAAATTAATTAACTTATTAATTTCAATAAAATCTCAGTTAAACAAAAGAGTTTTTAAAAAAACTTCAAATTTCAGAAGAATAAAGAATCAAAATTACAGTATGCATTCCATAAATTGAAACGATATACTATTTAATGAGTTTAATAATCGAGGAACAGAAAAATCCAATTGAAATTTTAAAAATGAAACGAAAAGTGTAATAATAATAATAAAAAAAAAAAAAAATAAGAGAATTGAAAAAGAATTTGAGAGAAAGAGAATAATGGCTTATATAACAAAAAAAGCCAATTGTGTTCATCGATGTGTGGCATAATAAAAAGAAATTTTTCCATTTTTCTCTTTCTCTCTAAAAAGATACTTCTGCACAATATGAGTGATACCAAATACACACACAACAAATGAAAACAAGGAAAAGATAGACGACAACAACGAAAAGAAAAAAGGCGACAATAATCATCTCAAACAAGAGCCCACAATACATTTGATTGGTTTGATGTACATACAACAAAATATGATAAAATAATACTAAATTTTATTTTTAATGAAATCCATAAAAAAGCCTTGAGAATTTATTCTCTGGGATGGTAAAACTACAGTCTGGTTCAAATAGTACTTGTGGCAACTAAATAAAAAAAAATTCTAGTTTAATATCGGTATCTTAACTTCTTATTGCAGCTTTTAATTCAATGCTCTCTTATCATATATCTGACAGAAAGAATTTTTATTCGTCAAAAAAACAATAATACTTGTTAAGTTAATAGTAATTTTACATTTCAACAACACCAGAGAAAGATTAAACTAGAGAAAAAGTTTTTCAAATAAAAAAAAGTCTTTTTTGGAACCAAGGGTGTGCATGTGTGGTAGAGATCAGAAAAAAAACATCCCAAAAAAAGAAGAAAAAAGATGATTGCACATATTTGTTAATGTTATAACAAAGGCAATTTGTTCAAATGGTTGTTTTTGGTCTTGTTGGGCTATATACATGAAGGAGATCGTTTCAAGCTCGATCCATTATAAAATTACATGTAATAATAGTACTTAATTTAATAAAATAAATGATTAATGATGTCAAACAGACCATAATGACGGCAATAATCGTCGATGTCATTTGTATGTGTTGATGTGCGAGTTTATGTGTGAGTTTGTAGATAGATTTTGGGCAAAACAGAAACAAAAATAATAATTTAACAGCGAGTAGTACTAAAATGAAGGGAAAGTTTTGTTCCTTGTTCCCCAATGCCACACAGTTTTGGACAACGATTCTACTGCCAAGCAGCATTCGGTTACCGCAGGAATCCTGGAAATATAAAATTCATACTCTTTCTTGATTGTTGTTTATTCGAGCTTGAATACCCTAGATTGTAGTTTTTTGTCATTGTTTTGTTTTGTTTCCAACATCAACAAATTGCTTTAATTTTTTCCTCTTTTTGTTTGAGGCATCATAAAACTGCTAAATTATTAAACCACGTGGAGTGAATGAATCATAAAATCATTAGAATAACACGATGTTAAACAGCCGGAAAAAACAAAACAAACTTTTAATTTTAAAAATCAAGAGTTAAATGGATGGAATTGTGGGAAGAGAAAAAAATTGTACATAATGATTTATTAGAAAAATAATAATTACCTAAATAAATATCACTATAAAAAAAATTGTAAATTACTATCTATACTTTTAGTTATTTAAAATTTTTTATTTAAAAAGATTTTATAAAAAAAAACTTTTTTGAGTTGTTTTTTGTTCAAATATGTTTACAAAATTTTATTCAAGATTTAGATTGAAAAAAACTCACAATATCCTTGAAATAGCTTCAAGCAAAATTCTTACGCCTTGTTCAAAAAATAATTGATAAAATTGGTTGTCAGTAATTTTGTGTGCGTTTCAGAGTTTGCTTTAGCAAAGTTTCTGGAAGTGTCGTTTTTGTTTCTTTCTTTTTTTTTTTTTTTTTTTGTAAGGCCGAGAAATTATTTAACCAATCATTAACAGACATCTTTTGATATCGATGTGTGTGTTTCTATGCGATTCAATTTATTAATTGTACAGAGTTGAACTTTTAAAAATATTTCAAAGAAAACTTTTTAAAAAAATTTTCCCCGAAAATACGGTATTTTAGAGAATAATTTTTTTATTCTGTGAAATAATGAATTCTAGGTTTCACTGATTGAACTTTTTAAAATAAAACTGAGATGATTAAAGCTTTATGAAGAAAAACAATCTTTGGCATCTTTTTTTAGGTCAATCTTTGATTCAGCTTCATTCAAAAGATATAAAAAAAAAGTAGTTTTCAGTTTTTTTTGTATAGGTATAGATTTTTTTTTATAAATAAAAATCAAAGAAAAAGAAAGAATAAGAGAAAAACTTCATCAAGCCACGTGTGTATTCAGCATTCAACTCTCGATACCAAATTTTTGAAATTAGCACAATGAATTGAAGTGTTTTGAACCATATATCTTGTGCGTGTGCTCGTTTTTTTTTTTTTCTCAAACACGTGATCAGCTGCGCGTCGTTTGTCTCCGCTCTCTTGACCAGAGAGTCGAAAATCTAAAAAAACCCTGTTCTAAAAGAAAATCAATAAGAAAAGAGACAGCTTCATTTAGCGAGTTTTCAATTCATTATTCGTACTCTTCATTTTTTTTCCATTTATCGGAAAAGGACGTAGACCAAAACGCGTGATGCGTGTGTGTGTGTGCGTAAGTTTGTACGATGCCAAAAAATCTTGATGACGATGATCCGAACTAGCAAAAGCAGCCATACAAACCGACGGAACAAACCAACAGCCGCTGGATTGAATTGATAGAAAACATTTTAATTAAAAGCAGCTTTGCTAACACTTCCGTCGTTACATTTGGTCGTTGATGTCGTACTGACTGTTGTGCTGACTAGGCACCAGACATTTGCCACTGTTTTTTTTTTTGTTCAATTCAATTTGTGAATTTTGGATCCCAAGAAAGAACCAAACGATTTGGTTTTAAAATAAATTACTCAAAAAAAAACTTAAAAGCTAAATTGAGAACGAAAATTGCGGTTTGGAATCTAACCACCCAGTTCACAAATTCATTGATCTGTCAATTAATACACGTATTTAAACATGTGGAGTTTATTTTCTCTAAGTGAAAAACGTTTTAAAAGACACAAAAATCCCATTTTACCGATACTCATCTAAATTTTGTTTTGCCTCAAGTACTTTAAGAAACAAAAATGGTTTTAAAACTAACCAAACTCTACTCTAGCATAAAATTAGATATTGGTTCGAAGAAGAAAAATGTGAAACTCAGTTACTTTCATAAAGTTCATTTTAGGCTCAATCATTGTTGTTGATTTGAAATTTTCGGTTCAATGTTCAGGTGTTTTCACAAAATAGTACTCAAAAAATATTATCTAAAATACATTTTACGTGATTCGTTTGCCCAGACTCACTAAACCTGTCGCAAAATGTCTCAGGGATTTATCGAAATTGCCAAAACCCAAAAGGTTTTTTCATTGTGAATGTGGCGCTCATTTTACTCAGGTTAAAACTTGTGAGAAAAAATTGAGGAAAAAATTCACCTAGTTTTCAACGAGCAAATTGTGTGCCATAGCAAAAAAAAAAATCTTTTTCACAAAGACTAACCGACTAAAAAAGAAGAAATCTGTTAGAAATATTTCTTCAATCAACTGAGAGACTAGGGAAAAAATTGAGTTTCAGGTCGTCTTCGCCTTGTTAAAAACAGCTCGAACAATAGAAAAATAAAATAATGCATATGAGAGAAAAACTTCATTGTAAGGCTTCTTTAATGTGACATTTTTTTTCGTCTTCTTTGGCTTTCTCATTGCTGAGTGTACTGTACACACATAACCGTATGGTTTTATTTTATTATAAATTATACGGAGACCAAAAAAATGAACACGGACTGCGATAAATATCAAGTAGAAGAAAGTTTTGTATATCATGCGACGTTTTAGTAAACAAAAAAATAATAATTCAACACCGCACGCACCAAACAAAAAACCTCTAACTCTAAAACGGTTTTTTCTCATAGTTTCATCTCGTCTCAACAACGTACATCTTGCACTACTATTTGGTCCTTCATGGGACAAAAATTTCAGTAGCGTTTTCTTGATCTTCTTTTTGGAAAACATTTTTTTCCTTTTTTCGGCATTCAAACATTATTTTTTCCAAGTAATAGTCGGCGTTTGTTTTCTTTAGTGAATAGAGTCTAATTTTTTTTTTTTAATGCAGTGAGTAGTTTTCATTTAATACAGAGAAGAAGAAAAAGTTCGAAGGCAGTTTGTATTTTTTTATTTTATTTTAAACGAATGTGTGTGTGTGTGTGTGTGTGCGAGTATATATATTCTACGAAACACTATCATTAGCAGCAGTGGCATTTTTGTGTTTTCTTGTTTTTTTTTCATTTTATTTCGAGAGTTAACGCAATGAAAATGCATGATAAAAATAAAAAAATAAAAATCAAATCTAGCTGGCAGAGAGAAAAGAAGAGGGAAAGAGAAAGAGAGCACAAAAATGCTTATGAGCATTGTGAGATATATTTTTAGGATGACAGCCACATCATCCCCGAGTCGACACACATAAAAAAAATACCAACAAACATCATAAAGTACACATAGAACACACTCTTTTGGAAAAGTAGAGTTCGTCTTCGTTTTTATTTTGTGTCTTGTTTCATGTTTGGGCGCTTGTCTTCTTTTATTTTATAGGATCAAAATTGGGAGAGCGATCACCAAAAGATGCTCCACCTTTCCACCCCAAAATCAGCTAAAATGTTCCAACATATTAAAACAAAAATAGTGTATGTGTGTTTTTTTTGTGCACTACTAAAAAACACCCCCCAACGTTTTTGGATATAAGAATCGACTAGAAACTAGAAATAACGCCATAAATGTTTCAAACAATCCTAGAAAAAACAAGTATCGACTAAATTAAACCACAAAAAAAAACGTTGATAGATTTATTGATTTTTAATTGAAATAAATTGAAAAATTGATTTAGTCTATTTTTTCTAAACATTTTTAATGTTTGACACATATTTCATGTGAAACTCTTGGGATTTAATCAAATGTATGTTTTTTCTTCATAATAAATATTAAACGATATTCAGTTTTTATGCAAAAATAGTTGCCTCCTTAAAGAAAAACAAACAAAACTGATTATATATCAATATAACAAAAGTTAATTTCTAATTTTTACAAAATATTGCTCAACTCGATTGACAGCAGAAGTTGTTTTGCGTTGTTAGTGGTTTCTTAATTTGTACAAATAGATTTGAATTCTTTCATTACTTGATAGAATATTTAATATAAAAGTATTGAAACAAATAATAAATGAAATAAACAATGGTCTCCTTAACAAACTTTAAATTTTAATTTTCAGTGTTGATCACAAAAATACATGTATTATAAAAAAATTGATAAAAAAATTCTATAGTGAGCTACATCGAGGTTTTTAGGATTTTAAAATATTTTCTTTGAATTTTTTTCCAATCTAGAAG